>CAEGAG010057599.1:0-56035 GCA_903067065.1 Brachyrhaphis terrabensis
ATATATTCCACCTGTCTCACTCTTACCTTTTCTGCTCGAGCGCCCCTGGTGGCCATTAGAAAAAAATGCATAAATAAGCTGCATCTTTGTATAAGCCGCAGGGTTGAAAGCGTATGACAAAAGTCGCGGCTTATAGTCCGGAAATTACGGTAGATGTTTTAGTGGGAGTTAAGTTGATTTAGAAAGAGCCACAGTCACTCTTAAAACAAGAAGATGAAATAAATGTTTAATATTTAATGTACTTCATTTCTATTATCACAACTATGATTGATCACTCCAAAAGCAGCGGTAACAGATAGACCATAAAAATCAGATATTTGTTGTTTCCATCATCAGGATGAAACTAAAACAGTTTAAGAACCTAATATGTGTCTAGATCATTCAGAATAGATTCTCACTGTCAGTTACTGGTTGACTGGTTAGTCTTCCAGATTAGCGTATAAAGACATTTTTTATAAGCGTATTTGCAGTGATGGCATAGTTACTGTACTTTGACAAAACTAACTTTATTCGGATTACTGTTTACTCCTTGAAAAAGTAACTTAGTTAGATTACTGATTACCTGATTTGGAAAGTAACTAAGTTACATTAAAATTTACTTTTTTAGTTACTTTCAGCAGCTGCTGACAACAACGCTCCGCCTAATGTGAACATCACATTCAGCTTTACCAATACTTATTTGCAAGTTATTTTATAACAGTAACATCAACAATGTGTCTCCACTTTTAAGGTTGAACTGAAGAGGAGATTGTTTAATGGTTACAACAGTACAAAATATGTTTTAGTAATTTGGTAATTTGTTTGTGTTTTGTATGTTCCAGTTTTGTCTGGAAGACTATAAATAGGATTTTATTCCCTGCGCTGCAGCGTCCAGGTTCTGTGTTTGGTGTCAGAGTGCAGCTCACAGCCCTCCTCCTGCGGCTCCACGACTCAGATGGCCCGCTGCACAGACACTTATCTTAATATTAATAATTACAATGCCATTTAGATGCACAACTTTACAGAAATGTTAATTCGTGGTTGTTTTCACGTGAAGGGTTAGGGTTATTATATTATAGATATAATAAGGTGCTTTATTATAATATTATTTATTATAATATTATAATAATAATGTACTTTACACTAGTGAGACAAAAAGCTGCAGTTAATAAAGACCGTCGATGTTCTGGGTCGAGTAAATAACACAATAGCATATGGTCAGAGTCTTTCTGCCAGCAAAAAATGTATTGATTAGAAATGTTTACATTATGGAATTCAGACATCTTCTATTTTAGAGATGTAAACATGTCAATATTGTTCATCGCACTAATTTTCTGCCAGGCTGCACGATCAAAGTTCAACTGAACATTTCTCTGCTTTCACATCTGAGTCTGGTTAAGTCTTAATGGCAGTGACAGCTTCATTCTGGAGAACAATCCAGGATGTAATTCCTCTGCAGAAAGCTTCCCCCGAGACGAAGAGACTTAACAAACAGAAGAGGCCTGACATGATTGTTTCTGCTCCCATAAACATCATGATTCATACAGCATGCAGGGGAGGACAGTCTGATGAAAGAGAAGTACTTTTTAATGTTTTATGAATTAGAAAAATTGGAAAATTAATGTTAAGTTATAGCGAAGGAGGAGCACAATGGTACAAATAACGGATCCAATCCCTATGGACAATTGCACCATATTTTTGTGGATATTTTTGATCAGCTGGAGAACATTTACAGCAAACCAAAAGTCACCAACAGCTGAAAAACAACAAACAGCTACATGCTGTCAAGAAAGAGTAAATATGACAGAGAACATGCAAAAACACCGACCAGGACTCCAACAATCAGGCAACAAAAGTTGATTAATGATGCTAACAATACGAGCAACCAAAGGCACAACAGTGAAATGTTTTGTCACCAAATAAATCCCTTTAAGACTCAAACATTTCACATCTCCAACACTAATTATATAGTTTGAAACTCCTTCAACTGAACATGAATCCAACCATTCAACTGTGTGTGTGTCAAAACTTTCTCCAGCTACATAGAAACAAAACTGAAGTTATTGTCGTGATCTGTGTTTTTTCTGTGTTTATTTTCGAGTTCTCTGTGTTTTTCTGTGTGTTTAGTTCAAGTTCTGTGTCTCTGTGCTCTCTGTGTTGTCCTGTCCTCCCTGTGATTACTCCCAGGTGTGTCTTGTTTCCCTGATTGCCTCCCTATGTATTTAGTCCCTCCGTTGTCTTTGTTCTCTGTCGGGTCCTCGTCTATGATTTCCAGTCTAAGTCCATTCGTTTGCCTCGCGCTACCTGTGATGAGCCCGTGTTTCCGCTCAGCAGTGCTGCCCTGGTTTTTGGACTGTTTCCCTGTGTTCTGCCATCATTAAATCACTCATTTTTGCCGCTACCTGGGTCTCATAGCGTCTGCCTCACCTCCACCACAACCACCACTTCATGACAGTTATTATCATTGGACCAAAAAAATTAAACGATCTAGCTTCAGTTATTACAGCTAGAAACAAGCAATCAGGACCAAAATCAGACCTGAACCTTCACAGTTACATAAAGACAGTTCTCTGGTCTTCTGATTCTGGTTCTGGTTCTGCACTGCAAACCCAGAGATGCAGCATTGAGCTTCTGTTCACCACTAACATTCAGAGTCGCCTCTAAATGGATCATTGATCAACATATCTGATGTGTATTGATGATTTTAACAATGGCACTTGAGAAAATGTGATGTTTGTTGTTGGTTTTCATAGTTGTTGACTGTATTGTGTTTTGATTTATTTTATAAATTACCATTTTAAGCGTTGTAGCCAACTTTTTAATGCACAATATCTTCAATTTGAAAAGTTTTCCTGCAGGAATTATGCGATGAAGGTGATTTAAACATTTATCCAGAACACCATCAGAAACCATGTCTGCTGCAGGCTATTTGTTTACTCCTGCTCTCCCTTGGCTGTGATCCGATTAGCAGAATGGCCTGAGTGTAGCATTGGCCTTGCCAGGCATTAATCATGTGTTGTCGGCAGGTCAGGTTCGCCATCTTTCTGATGGACGTTTGAGGTCCAGGTCTGTACATCACCTCCAGGTCTATACATCAACTGCAGGTGCCTCATCTTGTTTGAAAATGAAAGTCTTTATTATTGATTTTGGCTCAGACTGTACATCCGTCTCCAATTTGAACTCCATCCGTCTTTGTCTAAAGCACACTATATTAAGTCAACTATCAATCTCCAGGCTTCGCTCACAGGATGTGTGGGTGGCTCACTGAGAATGATACATTATTTTTTTCACCTACTGTTTTTAAACCTTTATTTTCCATTGGCAAAAGAAAAACAGTAACAGATTTAATGCTTACATTTGGGGTTGTCTTTGAATTTTATATTCATTATTCTCTACAGGTTGCAAGGACTTTTGTAGGGTTTAAAATAATTCAAGTATTTGTGATTTATTTCCACTCTTTTTATTTCTTTTATGTTTGTCAGAAAACCAGAACAATCAAGGACTAACCTGCAAAACTCTGCTGAGAAAGTAACAGGAAGTGCTTTATTTCATAAGTAGCAGCAGTAGTGAAGGTCAGAAATGTTTCCTTTCTGCACACTTTACTCATCTAAATGTTTTGTTAACTTTAAACCAAAATCTGGCACTTTGGAGGATAAAAGCGCCAAACAAGAAAGGCAATGTTCAAATGACCTTTATGCTGTTCAAGCCCAATCTACTGCCTATGCACTCTGAAGGATACAAGCAGAGCTGCTAATGTGGAATAGCTAACATTCAAGAATATGCAACAAATACCTAAAGAAAAATCACCTGGTTTCACTAGACACACCCAGACCTGATTACTGCCAGATCTGCAAAGTCCAGAGATTGTTTGAGAGGATCTGTCTGAGAACATAACGTATATCAACATCCATAACGTATATCAACATCCACACCAACCCTGTTTAGTCCAGAAATTCTGAAACGTAGACATTTGGACCACCAGCAGCACCTAGAGATCCACAAGAAACTCCCTGGTTTTACCTGTGGGCTAAGGTACGGTAAAGTTTACAGAAACCAGAGATATTCTCTTCATAATTCAGGTGGCTCAGTTACAATAAGTTCCCACCAGTTGGTGGCAGTAATGTGCCACTCAGTTGTTTAACAAGCTTTAATGAGCAGAAGAACAAGACAGCTACTAATTTACAATGAACGGTAATGGAGAAGTATTTCATGCAAAAATACGTCCATCTCCAGCATTGATGGCGACTTCTTCTACCATCACTATGTTCTGAATTCAGAAGTTTACTTGCAGCTGCCCTCTAGTGGACATGGAGCTTTACAGCCATGGCCACCTATTCCAACAATTGAAAGAATGAATGCTGCGACGCTTGGGACTTTGGAGCCAATCTCACCTTTGGTTTCAGTGGAAACAGCAGCTGCATTACTTAAAGCATCTGCGACTCTGACAGCTTTAAGAAGACAACAGCACTTCTATGTAAACGGTAGGAGTAAACTGTTTCATTTCACAGTTTCTGATTGAGCTAACCATAAATTCAGCTTTGGATTCAAATCCAGCTGTTCTAACATGCTATTCTAGTTCATATAAAGCTCTTATTTCACTTGTAAAGGCCCTCACATACTCGGGCGTACTTCAGTTTGCAGATGTCTGTCAGAAATGTCCACGCAAAGATAAATGGAAACAGTGTTCAACTGCCGAGCTCATGAGGTTGAGTGTAGGATTCACATCAACATGATAAAAGTCGACACAGACTAGTCACGGTGATGTCATAGAAATGTAAGCGAGAATGCTTCACATCAACAGGCTTTATGAGCTATATTTACACACATATTGACATGGTGTATTATGCAAAATAAAAAAAGACATAACATCATCCCAGACTTCTTTATCAGCAGCGGAGTGGTCCGATAAGTTGAGTGTGACTTCTTTTTTATTTTTAAACAACAGCAGGCACTGATCATTGGATATATGCTCATTTTGGATAGCTGCTCAAATTATTACCAAAAAGTCCAACAACTTTTTCTTCTACGGTGTTTACTGACAGTTTACAGACTTAGTTTATTACCACCATTCAATTAAATTCTTCTACAATAAAAAGGACAAAGACTTTTTCACAGCTCTGTAAAAAACCTGCCTTTTCTTTTATTTCCTAACATTTATTACAGGTAGCAATCAGGCTATTTTATTATTACACAAAGAACCATAACAATAAGTGTCTGCTCTTACTAATTTAGTCACCTGGTAATTAATTAGATGGCACATGCCAGGTGATTTCACTGGTATGGGTTTAATTAAGACTCCTTGTCAAAGCAACAGACGTGTGCAGACACCCTGTTCATAATAGAGTAGTTAGGGAAGAATTAGACAAGAGTGTTTCTTCCTGTGTCAAAGGAGTTACCATAGCTGATTCTACACCCAGGGTAAGATATTTACATCTAAACTGGCTCAGAGTTCTGATATTCCCAGTTGCCGATGCTGTAAGTGTTGCATGGATTTAAAAAAAATACTACATTTTACCAATGCTCTCAAGTAAAATTCATCAAAACAGAAAATATTTTTCCAGTCTCGGAAGGTAAGTTTATCCTTTCATAATCTACAATTATATACACAAATGAAAATGGTTCAACAGTCCTAAATGTACATTCTGATCTACAGAGGAAATGTTTAACTCAAAGAACATTCATGTATTAAAATGACCTAGTCAAAGGCCAAACCTGTATTCAAAGCGAAATAAATAACTAAAAATAAAAACTGATGATGTCTACAGACTCTCACCATCTAATTTGACACATAAAATCCAGAGACACGCTCACACCGAAGGACATTTTAGAGAGATTTTTTTAGTTCTTTGTATTTTGAGCTTCTTTAAGTCATTTTATGGCCACTTGCCACTTTAAATCCAAAAGTGCTGCACCTAGCCATGCTCCCCAACTCAACATTTACACTGGTACATAAAAATGACTGCAAACAGATGTGCAATTGTACATCTTCGAATAGCAGAAGTGGAACCTCCTTCACAAACAACAAGAATG
Organism: Brachyrhaphis terrabensis; assembly: GCA_903067065.1. Lineage (NCBI taxonomy): Eukaryota > Metazoa > Chordata > Actinopteri > Cyprinodontiformes > Poeciliidae > Brachyrhaphis > Brachyrhaphis terrabensis. The sequence goes on from CAEGAG010057599.1 coordinate 6,010, forward strand.
CAGCAAGTGGTTTCTGGACGGTAAGTCAACAACAAAACCCTTGTCTTTTCCAGCAGCCATTGTACAGTGCATAAATCCAGCTGACCAAACGTGCTGGAGTAGCGGCGCATCCAGTGCATTCCAGACTACAAAAAACATTAACTAGTTGCAAAACAACAAATGTTTTTTTTTAAGGTTGGACTGTTTTTAGAAGCAGCGATAACCCAAATGAAAGTACAAAAATGTGCAAAATGTGAATTTTGCATAATAGATCCCCTTTAAATATAAAAACACAACATATTGCTTTCTTGAGCCATTGGATGCTAGTGATAAAGATAACAGTGTTGTTACTACCAGTACTTTTTGCTTCCAGATTCTTATTTCTTTCATAAGAAGCAAATTTCTCTCTTGATGAATATTGATTATGTGCCTCGTGTAAAGGTTCCCTAAAGACATCTGGGCCGTTTTGTTTCGCCAGAAAATCTACAAAACCTGGCAAAAGTTGTTCAAATGTCACCATTACATTTACAAACTAAAGGAGCCCCTCTGGTCCGGTCCGGCTTGTTTACTTTCTGTGAATATTGATGAACGAGGGATTCTTCCCGCTCACAGGGCCCGGCAGTAATTTGTCTAGAGATTCCCCATCAGCGTTTGGAGCAAGGCGGCCATTATTGCTTCTGTCGTTCAATCAGTTCACTTCTTCCCCCTCATTTCAACACTTCCCTGCTTTGAAACTGTCTGTAATTACATCCCATGTGGTTCTGGCTGCACACACCACCATCTTGTGGAGGGATTTCGCCGTTGCCAAGGGCACGGAGATGAAGACAAAGGCAGGAGGAAGAGGAGGCCCCTGACTCTTCTTGTGATAGCATCTCGTCCAAAACATCTCCGACGAATGGCTTTGAGGGATTAATATCATCAAACGATTGAAAGGGATCATCTTTTCCTTTTGTTTATGAGTGCACCCCACCTTTCCTCTTTCTTCTCCGTCTTTATTTAACGTGCTGGGAGTTAATGGAATTGTTGTGATGGTGATGTATGGCCGATTGTGTGAGCAGACAGATGGGGGAAATGTAATTACGGATGTTTCATGGCTTCAGGGAGAAAAGAAAACTTGTCACAAAGGAGAGTTCAGGGAAAAGGGACAGCGCCATTCGTCATGTGAGGACGACAGCAAGGGAAAATTAAATCAAGAGTTTTTACATAAACAGATTTTTTCTTAAAACTGTTTCACTCACAACACAACTAAAAAAGAATCAGCCGTTATCTCAAAGAGTTACAAAGTTTAAATTCAAAAAGTCACTGGAAAGTTTCCAAAAACTTCACTAGACTTTAAACATGAATAGTTTCTACATTCATTCATATTCTCACATCATCGTGACACATTTTGGCTAATTTATTGTAAAAACAAAATAAAATATTCACCCCCTGCACTTAATAGCTAGCTTTGACAACAACAGATGAACTGATCCACTTTTCTCACTCCTGATACCAATATTTTGAGGTTTAGTCCAATTAAACACACCGATAGTGTCACATGTTTGGTTAAACATGTAAAATAAAGGTTCAGAAAATGTGACAGGTAATTCTAAACATAATGTAAAATAAGTAATACAGTGTGTCAATAGATTCAGGAGTGGTATCTCATTTTAATGAGAAAATTTCTCATTTTAAGAAGAAAGTTTATCATTTTAAAAAGATATAAAAATATGCTCCACTGACAGATAAAAAGTAAGAGAGGTCGCTGTCTCCACCTTCTCTAGACGATATCTAAAACTCCCAAGAGGTTTTGCTATTTCACTGATGAATTCACGTATAACAAGTTTTTTTAAATATAGCCATAGCAAGAAATTTTCCTTTTTTAAATGAGAAAATGCTTCTGAATTTATTTCCAATTGTTGACACTTGAACGCTCCCACAACTGTCGACTGTATGCTTTGATTTTCTTCCCATAGAAAGTATCCCTGGTTCAACACTTTGGCAGAGCTATGGATGCCGTGAACTCTGTGTACGCTTTGTTTTTCTTTCTCACAGAAAGAAAAACAGGATCAGTGATAAAATTACCAAAAATATACCATAATATTTCCAGATAGAGCGTGTAGAATTTCCTAAAAGTCTTACGCATGCAGCACAAGCAGCTGAAAGCAGGAAGTGACCTAGCGTGGCTGAACAGCAGACAGAAAGACACTGAAATGAGGAAACACGGATAGGGTCATGACCCTGGATCTCTGAATGTGTGGGAAAGCGATGTTCCACTGAGCTGGTGTCAACCACAACACCTACACAACTCTATTCCTCCTTTTCTATCCTTTCCCTCACATCATTTTGTCGGTATTCCCACCATGTGTTCATAACCTTTCACAGGACAAGATGCTGCACACATTTTCTCTAAGTGCTTAACATCTATTTCCTATCCTTTAAGGTGGTTTGGTCCTAAACATGTTAATTTCTGTGCCGTTTCGCTGACAGCAAAAATAATTAGTCAACACTTTGAATAATAGTGATGGTGATAAATGCTGTGAACAAGCTAAAATCAACACTGAATTTGTCTGTGTATGTTTGACTAAGACCTAATGTATTTCATCCCTCTGGGCTATGAGGCTCACTGCTGTACAGAAAATAATTAAAACTGCATCAGTGACTGACACCAGCGTAATGAATGGATTTTTTTCCCATTAATACCAACAAACACACGGTACAGCGTTTTATTTTCACTCTATCAAATAAATCCAGCTGCACTAAATATTCTGTAGAGGTGTGCAGTTTCCAAGGAGACGCATATCACAGGTTTCTAAACTAAATCAATAAAATGCAATGGCATAAACAAGAAAGATTATTTTGACTCTGATATTTAGTGCTTTTCTTTGTCTGAATAAGAGTTTTAATATGACTAAAATTATTATTTGGTAAATAAATGGAAACAGGATCTGAGATGGACTAAATATAATATAATAGGACTGTATACAGGAGACAAAAATTAATGCTCCCAAAATATATCAGTTTTGTCTTATAGGTCCATCTGGGCCACAACTCATTCTCAGGCTAATTCTCATTGACTTAGTTTTGTTAACAACTCATTTCAGACTCCTAGTCTTGGTCACGACTCATTTCTCACATACCTCGGCTTGATTATAATCTGTTCATGTAATTATAGTTCATTCATATAACTTGCCTACTTTGTGTGCTGCATCCTTTTTATCTATTCTATCAGAGTACTTGTGTGTGTGGTCTTGCATCTTTTCTCCATTTGAAACCTTCACATCCACTAACCGTGACATAAAACTAATTTGCAATGAAAAACTAGAAGTAAATATGTCAAAAAGCGCTGATGTATTAATGAGAGTTATTGAAGCATTTTTCATTTTTCTCTTAAAGCGATGAAAAAAATCTCTTTTTTTACACATTCAAGATATTTCATCTGGCAGGAGCTTTCAAGGAGATATAAAGATATGATACAAAGAGGTGCTATTTCATCGCAATATTATGACATGCTCATGAAGAATTTATAGAGAACGCTATGAATGCTGTGAATAGTAAATACTGCAGCAGTGCCAAGCCACAGTGGGAGAAAAAGCTGTCCTTATTAGCTGGATGATCTGGGCTCAGCCTCTTCTGCTGGCAGAGTTTAGTCCTGCTGAAGGGTCCCTAAGCAAGATGGAGAATCTTCATCACTGCAGTCAATGACCTGCCAATTAAATCCCCCATGAAAATGTGTAAACACGTGATTTGAGATTGTCTGCAGACGCTCCAGTAGCTGTTTTTTTGTCCTTGTCCAGCAGAGCGCCTCTTGATGGATCTGCATTTAACCTCACTCGACTCTATATTTTCACAAAGCTCGGGTAAAGAGGGATCAATGAGGCTCTTCATGTAGATGGTTCATCGGCCAGTTGGAGTAAATGGAGCACAGAGAGCTGGCCACGTGTGGTGGCCCCCATAAGATAGATGAGAAATGAAAAACCTCGCCATCATTTCAGCTCTATCATCTTCAGCCCTCAGTCACTTTGCCAAGAAAACTACAGGGACGTGACTTCAGCGGCTAAGCAGCTTTGTGCCATCAATGCACACTCCGAGGGAACAAAGCGGCACAAGCGAAGCCAAGAGTCAGTGAACTTTAAGAGGGAAAATACAGCTTGGAGCTCATTCTGTCGATTTAAAGAAAAGAAGGGATAAAACAAGCCAGCCCACTGATGTGCATTCTCATCTCGTATCTCCTACAGACACTGGGCGATCCTGTGGAGGGTTGGAGAGGCGGCCAGATGAAACCATGATTTGTTACTTTCACCTTAAAGCCACAGAGAAAGAGGAGGAGAGCGCAGATTCTGCCCAGAGGCACCAACGCAGAGGGGGAAATGCCTTGCAGCCGGCGAGTCAGGTGGTTCTTATTGGGATTCAGGACATTAGCCATGTCATGCTGCATGTATTTATGAACAGCAGAGGTGTGAGGAGGGAGTGTGCAGATTACCACGTGGGTGTGCTGGTGCTGTCCAGACTCTGCCAAGTTCAACCTCCAGCCAACTAACAAGACCTCACACTCATTTGCAGTGTTAATTTCTGTGATTCGCTGTTAAATGCTGGAAAATGTTCACAGGAGAATAACCTTTTTCTTTGTGTACTGCGCCGGAGAGCCTTGGGATCAGTTCAGCCGAGTCTCCTTTGCAAAGCAAAGAGGCAGAAAGAAGCATTAATTCTTAACCCTGTGGGAGGAGCGGCGCAGAGCAAAGCGGACGACTGCAAAATCCATCTCTGTCTTGTCCCCCCACAAGAGCCGAAAGGTCACTGAGCTGTCAGGAAGTAAAATTCAATACCTCAACCTTTCAAGCATGTCTCTATCTCTGTGTCCCCGTCAGAGCTACACAATCCCTCCCTGACGCGCCTCCGACAGACCGACCCCGCGCTGTACAGACGAGTCATGTTCAAAACTCCATATCCTCCGTGACACCGACGGACGCCCCTGACAGCCACCAAACCCAGGACCTGTAACGAACTGTGATACCGCAGCCAGGTTTAAACATGGATGACAAGAGGTACAGAGGCCCTGAGGTGCAAAACAGAAAGGCAGAACGGCAACAAAGACAAAAACAAATAAAAAACATTTACAGAAAACATTGTAGACAAAAACAGCCATTTTATCAACTAATTGCATGGCAGCAACTCTATGCATTTAGGCATGGAGACAACCAATTAATCAATTAACTCTAAACAGGGGGATGTTGTTGGTGCAACACGGGCAGATCTGAAAGTTTCAGAAATACAATGGAAGTCAAGAGCAGAAGTTTGAGGAGACCAAGACTGACAAAATAAAATGCCTATGTCTTGGAGAAGTCCATTACCATCAGTTGCATGTTTACGGAAACATTTATTTAACCACAAAGACAAAAACAGGCAAGGCGACAAAGTTTTTAAAAGGGAGCTATTATGCAAAATTCACAGTTTGAATGCATTTAAAAACAAGTCATTCTGTCACTTTTTGGGAATAAGTCAACGTTTTTTGGTGTCTGGAAAATTAGCCATTTGTAATACTTCCTGGTTGTTGAGTCACAATCAAAGGTCACTGCATTGTTACCTAGCAACCTCAGCTAACCCAGCCCGTCACCTAGCAACCAAAGCAGAACTCCAGCACCTTTGGTCAGCTGGTTTTATGCTCCGTACAATGGCTGCTGGAAAGACATAGTAACTATAAATAACACCTGAGAATTTGTTACTGAAAATGGTTTAATCTGAGAATGTTTTATTTTCCTGGGGAAATCTGCTTTGTCAGTCATTTTGTACATAAACCATTTTCTTTTGCTGATGTTACAAAAAAATTGTCACTTGATAATATAAGATAGTCAACTTTCACTTGAAAGTTGAATGGGTAAAATAGCATTTTCAGCAGTTTGATGGTTAAATAACATATTAAAACCAATAAATCTTTGTTGTTTTGCTCTTATGTCTACTCAATAATTTAGCAGCAAAAAAATTTTTTAAATTGAAAATGTTGCTTATTTTGTCGATATATGGTCTTCGATTTCAGAAGAGAAGAAATGACAACGTGATGACAGAAAATCCAGAGACTCGTTTTAGTTTTTTGTCTAGGTTACAGAATGCTATTTTACACTTTTACAAGTTTAGATTAAACAGATACATTTTCTGTTAAATCTGTGGATTAAGCAAGCCTTTTAAATCAAAAGTTTCATGTTTCCATTTCCTTTTAAAAGTAAGAGAAAACAGTTTATGGAGCTACTTTAAAGTTTGCCTTGGAAAAAAGTTTTGATGTTTAAAGTTATAGATAAAAGAGCAACATGAGGTGATTCTGCTTTAGAAAAAGCTGTAATCTGGGGACAGAGCAGCAAACTTGTACCTGGTAGGGATGCAGTGTTTTGTTGTGATTGATCATTCCTCCTACAGAGAAGCAGAGGTCAGAGCTCAGAGGACAGTTTCCATAATTCAGCTCCACATAAAATTTTACACAGGCTATGATGGGGTTTCTGCTGCACATGTTGGATTAAAAATTAAAGCAGTAAGAGATTTAACTTTCCAGCAGCATCAACAGTGAGCAACCTGCATGTTTTTAGATCCTTTGCAGGAAAATGACTGATCTTTATTACAGGGTGTGGGCTCAGACTCTGACATGTTTGCACCAAAACACGGGACTGAAAGCAAAAAGCCGAGTCCAGGCTCCACATTTCCCAGGACGGCCGTGTAAAGTCGCCGTGTGTTCATCAAGAGTGGCCCGGAGTTTCTGAAGCGCTTTCACGTTTTGTTGCTTAAAAGAGCGAAAATGACAGCAGCACAACAGAGAGCCGCTGCTTTGGTTGTTGCTCTTTGATCGCCGGCCGTGACGGCTGCCTTTCATGCCGCTTTGAAGACGAAAAGGTTAGGGAGAAAAATGCACAGGCGGCGTGCGAGTGGAAATAAAGTACAGCCACAGAGCTAAACTCATGAGGAGAAATGTCACCGCGCAGATGAGGTGAAATATTCCTACACTCCATCCCTCTGATAGAAAGTAAACATCCTCGGATTGAGAAGTTCTGAACCTACTTTTCATTCAGAAGCTTCTGTATAGTCAAAGCAACACGAGTAAATATTTATAGATTAACTGGAATAAGGCTGCAAGTCGAAATTATTTTACTAATTTTGAAGATTAATTGATAAAAATTTGCACATCCTGCAGATTTTCCTTTAAGATTTTTTTAATTAGAAATATAAAGAGGTGGGTAAATTACCCAATAAATTGTACTCAAGTAAGAGTAAAACTACTTCAACGTATTTTTACTCAAGTACAATTAAAAAGTAGCCGTCCAAGAAATTACTAAAGAGTACAAAAGTATTTGGTAAAAAGTCTACTCAATCATTTAATATTTAAAAATTACATCGTCAGGTGTACAAAAATATAAAGTTAAATGGAAATTTTGGTATTTTAGAAGGAAAATTGACAATAATTTATATAAGCAACTAAAAATAAAGTCAGGCAAAATAAAAATTTTCCATATCAATAAAAACAAAAAAACTACAGGTGTGTGTCTGTCTGTTGAATTTTTGGTTTAAACATGTTTATTTTTCATTCAGTAGGTAGAAAATCCAGAAGTCTGACTCAAGTAAGAGTAGAGACACTTCATAATAAAATTACCAAAGTAAAAGTAAAAAGACCAGCGTAGTAAAAATACTTGAAAGTAAGTGTCTTGTTAGTCCACAATTGTCTATAGTTAGGGATGAATATGTCTATATGTGTTTTAAATGGTCTTTTTCTGGCCTTCTAAAATTTACTTCCAGGAATGAGTTGTTTTCAACACAAAGGAGAAGAATAGTAAGAACTGGGACTGGATTAAAGCGATATCTTCAGTCTGTTGTTATTGAAATAGCTTTCTTATGCTAAATTGTAAAATGGTGGCACAAGGATTTCCTGTCGATGCAGATCTGGTACAGTCTCAAAATGTACATTGGCATTAGCAAACCTTTTAGAAGTGAAGAGTATTATTGTCTTGTTTTAAATCAACAATATGTGTCCCGATTCTGCACAGCGTCCAACCTCAGAACCAACCGCTTAGTTTCACTGCTCACACATCACAGCTTTGCATCTCACCCACCGCCCACGTATTTGATTTAAAGGCCCAGCTGTAAGCATTACAGCTCCTCTGTGCTAACGCTAAACCCCACACCAACTTCTTATGAACGTATCGCTGGAAATCAAGTCTCTTCCTCCACTTACTGGGACAATTGAAGGAAACCAGTGGGTTGGCCAGTGCAGCTTAAGAACCACTGAGCGCTCTGTGTGTTGACATCAATACTGCCTCTCTGGGATGAAACAAAAAGAAAGGGCAGGCAGAAGGGAAAGAAGAAGAAGCGGCATTGATTACAGGAAGTAGGGATGTGGAGAGGAATTAAGCCGAGACGATTGATCCTGTGAAATGAGCCTGATGCTGAAGATGAAGGAGGGCAGAAAAAGGAGGGAAATTTCAAGAAAAGAAGGAGACGTGTTTATGGTGGGTGGCAGTGGATAGAAAGACGAAACATGGAGAGAAAGGGATAATTCCACTGGGAATGGAGCCAGTTGGGCTGAACAATGGGAGTGCATTGCAGCTGATTAGGAAGGGCGAGGTGGGAGATGACAATATGCTTGCTGCTGTTCTTTATCTGGACTCGAGCTCCACCAGTGCAGAAGGCACTCCACTCTCAGCGAGACACTTTTCTTCCAACCAGCATCGCGGGCAATTAACCCAACCACCTGCTGCTCCCCGACAAATTACCTCTTGTCACTGCCAATCCGGCTTCGGCGTGGAAGAAAAGCAGCCAAGTTAAAACATCAAAAAACAACCAAGAAATGGTTTTCCTTCGGACCCACAGAGGCTCATATAGATCCGTTCAAGTGTGAAAAGTAATAGTTTCATTACATGTGGTATGAAATGTAACAAATCTCAACAGATCCAAGGAAAGTGAAAACATCCATCTTGAAGTTAAGATCTGGACAACGGCATCCGCTGTGATTGATGGCGGCGGAGATGTTTGAAGAGGCAGAAACTCCATCATTCAGCAGGAAAACAACAGATGGGTTGGCTCTTGAAACCAAAATCCTACAGAAGAACCCTGTATCCGTTCATCTCAACAGTTTAGTGGGTCGGCTGGACTTGCCTATTACAAGATCATTTTCTTCTTAAAATCTGGACGACATTTGCACATGCAAAACTTTCCAATTAAACAATTCTGCTATTTCTAGGAGTTTAATAGAGTTAAGTAAAAAACAGTCCACTAGTTTCCTCCATTTTGTTCTAAAATAAGTTGTGGCTAAGCTAACTTTATGTCATACGTATATAACACTGATATTGCTGAGTAATTTCTTTTCCCAACCATTTGTGTTAAAAAAGGAAACCAAGATCTTTCACTGAAAACAAAATTAACTTGCGAAAATTTTATGTTTAAATCTATGAATTACAGAATTAGCTAGGCTAGCTAAGCTAACTCTATGCTTAACATGGAAACACTTTGAAATTGCTCAACAATTTCTGTCCATAATAAATACATTTTTATTAAAACAGAAATATAACCAACCAATCAGCTTAAATTGTGTCCTGAAACTTTACAAGTAGCCATGTATGGCTCAGCCTCAGCTATGTTAGCAAAACCCATGTTATGCTTCTTAAAAGAAACCTAATTACCAAGAAGAACCAGCCTGTTAAAACATACTGGAAGTTCTCATCAGAAAACCAACTGATCCAAAATTTACTCTTGTACATACACACTCTTTACTTGTCTGCACATATTTAAATTATAGCAGATTAGCTTAGCTAATGTTAGCTATATTTTGTTTTTTAGCTGTGTATATACATTACAGTTTCATAGATATGAATAAAGTGAGTGATAGAGTCCATCTGCAGTCCCATTATTTTAGTTTGTGGCGTTTCAGCGTGAACAACAAGGACAAGCAGCTTATCAGGAGGAATATGGCAGTAACTCAAGCAGCGCCTCCACTGATGGATGGACTCCAAGGATACAGATTGTCAAGACAAAAACACTAAAACAGTTACAAAAACTGAGGTGTTGCTGCTTTACAAAGCAAAAAGAAACAAATATGTTCACTTTATTATGACTGACGTATTTGTAAGAATGCTGTCAAGAAAAAACAATCCCCTTGTCCAAGAGAATATTTTGTTCTGCTGCCACTAGATGGCATCAAATTCAGACAATCAACTGGATTAGGGATTAAAAACCTATTTTCTGATCTAAATATAGGAAACAGGCATCTGAAAATATAATTTTCTCATTGAGGTTAAAGTTGAGAATCACAAATACAGCGGTGTTAATTATGCGCTGCAGTCTGGAGATTTACTAAAATAAACCATACATGGGAACTGCTTCACAAAGCATTTCCACTTTAATTAACTCCATTTTACTTTCTGTAATTAATCCCACACAGTCGCAACAAAACAAATATGATCTCAGAATCCTGTACACAGAGCTGTGAATGAGGTCAACCAGTTTGCTAATGCACATACTTTAGCTCTTCGCTCTCCTCTTTTCTTACCTGAGTGACTCACAACTCGCCTTCAATTTTTCATCAATATATATTTCCACTTTCCTTTCACCAACTCCTTCCTTTTTCACTTTTAGTGCTTCTTTTTGAAAGAAAAGCTGCTAAACCTGAAACAGAGATTATTGTACTCTCTGTACCTTTCTTGAGTCAAAGGTTGAGGCTTTTAGACTTTTCCATTGTTATTTTCTGTGAAAGTACCAGAAAAGCAGCTGAAACTACAACATCCTTTCAGATTTCCTTTGCTTTAACTGTGCTTTTTCCTTTTCGTAAACATGAGTGCCGTTTCTCTGGTAACTCTCAGAAAAGTACAAAAAAGAAATAATCAATCTGCAGAAAATAAAACACAAATGAGACATCAACTGTAACCAGCCTACAAAAATGGATCAAAAAGTACATTAAATATTCATCCAGGAGGTCACAAAACCCCAGTTAGGATCAGATTCATGATTAGATTAAGCAAAAATGCTACTGATCGTACAATTAAATCTTTTTCAATTCACACATTAACTTACTCTGGTATTTTATATTTTATTTCCTCCATTTGATAGCATTTGTTTGTTTGTATTATTCTTTATTTTCTGTTCAGTTTTTAATTTTACAATAAACAAGGCGCAGTCGTTTTGACAAAATTAAAGGCTTTTAAATGCACCTTATAGTCTGGAAAATACGGTAAGGTTTAGGAGAAATTTATCAAACGCTAAATGATAAATGATTTATGGCAGGTTTTGCTAACAAATGTTATATATTGTGTGAGAAATGGTATCCAAATATCCCAGTTTGGGTCTCATCTAACCAGGTTTTCTCCCAGTATTTCACTGGATAAATGTCTAAATATTCAGCAGAAAACCTTCAGCAAGCTTTAACATGCATTTACTTCACCAGTGGAAAAGAAAATCTTACCAAGGTCAAATTCTGAGAAAAATCTTAAAATTTGAGAAATTTTAAGAAATTTTCTAAAATGATGTCACATCAGTCTAGAAATATGCCTTAAATTTACTGGGCAAATCATAATAAATGAGTATTAAAATTAGTTTAATTAAGTGTGAATATGTTAAACATTTAAACTGCTCACATCCACAAATTTAGATAAATACACAAATTACAGAGTATTTTTTGTTTAGTTTCTAATATCTTCTTTTACTTAAAATTAGACTTACAAGTAACTTTTCAGCAAGATATAGCAGCTTGTTTTGAGTAAATTAATCCTTAATATTGATGGAAAAATACACGTTCCACTGGCAGATTGTTTCACTTATAACAAGACTTTTTTCCAATAATATAAGTTAAATAATTTTTTCAGCAAAATTAAGGAATTAACTTTCTATTTCTTGCTGAAAAGCTACTTGTTTATCTAATTTTAAGCATAGTAAATATATGCAGTAGAAACTAGACCAAAATATTGTGTTTTTTGTGATGTATTTATAAAAAATACATCACACACCTTCATTTCAAGACGAAGTTGTCAACTAAAGCCTGGTTCGCATTAGCTTTTATACGATCCTGGTAAACATCAATCCTTTACATCTGGTTTGTGATTACAGTATTTATCTGCAAACGCATATAAACAGGTAGAAGTTAAAAAAAAGCAGCCCGGTTCGTTTTTCCTCACATCGCCTCTCCGCTCGGCTGAGGAAGATGTGCCTGTTCCTCTCTAACCCTTTATCTCTATTGTGCAGTTTGCAGAAACCCCCCTGACGGACCTCGTCCACACCTAAGGCCATACATGAGTGGACAGCTGAAGAAAAGAGGGAATTTTTAATCCAATATTACCAGCACGGTGGCACTGCAGTGGAAAATTACTGTTTTTTGCATGAGGGAGATCAAAGTCATTGGCCGTATTCTGCCTTTGGTGCTTGGGATTAAAGTTCCCCTCTTTGCATGGGCTCCTGATCGCACGCCAACATCAAAGCAGCGCGCACAAGCATCTGCTTTATCAGAGGAAGTGATTTGTCAACACACTCTTACCAAGGTACGTCCCTAAAACAAGGAAGTTGGGTGGGAGAAGCGAAATAAACCGCAAGATAAGAAAAAATAAACTTTCTAGAAGTTGGCAGGCGGCATCTCCGAAGGCTTAGCCAAGATCCAGTTGGCAGCAGAGAGCCTCTGCAGAACACAGATGGATTAGAAAGCGACAGTCCGAACCATGCTAGCAGCCGTCAGAATGACAGATGTGTCGCTAAGGCCCAACACATGCTTTATGAAGGTCTCGGATTAGCCAGAAGTCTCCGGCGCAGAAGGAACCGTGTGTGTTCGCTTCAAAAGATTTCATCTCATACTTTTAGTTTAGCAAGGCTTGAATGAAAAAAATAATCCAAACTCAATCTGAATGGTGAATTTTTGCTTCATTTTAAGCAAATCTCTCATTTACCCAACTATGCGACAGCACGGATCCCAGCTTCATGAATTTAAACATCTATTTACAGGCAATTTAATGTAATATTTGCATCAACTTTACAGTTTTCCATTAAAGAAAAGTGAGACAGGTGACGGAGGAAGCTGGGAAAGGAGCTTTAAAAAGGAAGAAGTCATTAATTCAGATGAGTTGAGAGGTGAAATGAGTTTTTCTGTCCTGACATATGAAGCTGCTCATCTGAGTGTGCAAGCAGAGCAGTTTTAGGGAAAAAATAATGACTTTAAAACCATCTTGAACTCCAGAAATGGCAAATGGGCACAAAAAACACCGACGGCAAGGAAAATGAGACCAAACAAACAATGAAAACGGTGCGTTATTGTTGGTGGGCTTCCAGAAGCGCGGGGGTTTTGGCCAATGTGATGAAAAGCAGAACATGTGGACCTGCCAACTGTGACCTGCCGGGTTTAGCATCATTCATTAGCCGTGTCCTTTCTCATTAACCGACATCTGTATCTTAATTAGGCAGGAGAAGACAGGAAGAGACGCAGGTGGCGTTTTCTATCAACTTGAGCTGCTGCCACACCGTTTCACTGCCATGTAAGCTGTGAATTACAGATTTTATTGGACGATAAATTGTCCCAAAAGTTATTGCGATACACGATAATATTGTTGGAGGTAAAGAAGGTGAAGACAGGTGGTTGTTTTTCAATTTTTGTCCTCTTTTTGTTCATTTAGACAAACCCAACAGGTTTGTGACTTTTATACTTTAGTCAAACTCTTCACAGGTGTGTTCATAAATCACAATCAGGTGGAATTACTAGATTATCACAAAGAGTTTAATGACTTTTTAAGAAAATAAAAACATATTTCTAAAAAAAAAATAGCATTTTTTCATCTTATATGAAAAATGTGTAGAATTTTTTTTTTTTTTTTTTACTTGTTTACTCCTTTGAGTCCAAAGTTAATTAATTACTAACTGAATTAGTTGACTAGTATTAATTATTTCAATAATTTATTAATTTAATTAATGGTTTCAGCCATAGATGGGGGCATCAAAGCTTTTATTTTTATATAACATGTTAACACATCCTTGAATTTCCCCCTGGGGATCAATAAAGTATGTATGTATGTATGTATGTATGTATGTATGTATGTATGTATGTATCTATATCAAGATATTTCATTGCTGCTGTTAACTTCTTAATTTATTTCAAATATTAGGCTGGATTTAGGTTTTGCTCAGACTGATTCTTTTGCAAAAAGCAATAAATCAATCAATCAAATAATGAATTAAAACAAACGTAATAATTTCCATTTGCATAATCTATCGTTTTTTTCTCTTTCTACCAAAAAGTGGATGATAAAAGTTTTCAGTCTGGCGCTTTAGGCTCAACTATTTATGCATTACCTGAAATCTGCATGTCTTGCAAACCTCAACGCTGAGCGATGTCGATGATAACGAAATGCCACTGTGGTCGTCTCTGAGCCATCAGTCCTGGTGGATCCTCCTCTTCCTCCTCTTCCTCCTGCACCGCTCCATCGACGTTCAGTCATCCTGACAGATGCTTCAGTCACCTGGGATTAAAAATGAGGCTGATGTGACAAATCGCCTCCTTTGTGAATGGTACTGTTTTTAAAATGACCCAACAAACTGTAAACGGGAAGAAAACCACAATAAAATTTACTGTAAATTGAAAGCAGCTGAGGAGATTTTTATGTTATTTAGCTTTCGGGGCGAGGTCAATTCCTCCAGAACGAATCAACTTGACTTATGATGTTTTACTCAAGGCTATTATTCTCTGGGACTTCTTTTTGGATGGTCCTGTTGTTCTTCAACGGGCATGTAAATTCACTTTTCGTGTTTAAAAGTGGCCGAGACCTTTACCGCTCGTTACTTTTGCACTTTCAATCTCTTTTTACTGTGAGCCGTCTAATAAAGCGGCATCACCATGATAATAGTCTTTGCAGAGACATTTAGACTGAACTGCCCTTGGGTGAGATGTTCCAGCAAACTTCCTGGAAAACGGCTTTTAAAAGATACGCTGTGCTTAAGCTTTTAGACGAAAAAAGAAAAGGTGCCATGCCCTTTGAAAAGCATTCACTGCAGTATTAGGAAACATTACCTGCTAAGTAAAAAAGGAGGACAAATATCCATCATACAGTTGAATTAAATTCTTATAAAACGAGCAACATTTCTTTGCAAGACGAAAAAGCTGAGCTGCATTTTTATTTTATAAAATACCAGAAAGATGAATGCAGCATTTAGAAATTCAAGGTAGATTTTATGCCTCCTTGTTCAAATATAACAGGTGGCTGAGTGAGTTTTCCTCTGAAACACGTCGAACTGTTTCTCTTTAAAAGGTTTTGATGCCATTCAATTTCTAATAAACAAACTGGGGAGGAAAAATGAAAAACACTTATTTGGACTGAATTCTTATTGAAACTTGGTATAATTCACTGCAGGAGAATGTTTTCTGTTTCCCTTAAACAGCTGATAAATAGTTGCTACAGGAAATTAAATCATCAGATAAGCAGCGATTCTTGCATCAGTAGCAAGACGACACCAACTAATCCAAAAGCAGGAAATCCTCACTTCTGGAAAATTTATCAAACAAAGCTTGTAAAATATCCGACTCTTTGCTATTTTCACATAAAAGCCATAAAAAACTTGCTCAAAGTACAGATGACAACATATATTTTTATATACTGTTTGTGCATCCACCTTTCTTCTGGCACCCTGGACAACTGCCTATATCAAAAATCACTACTTCAGTTGTTTGTGTCACTAAAGGTCTAATTACAATGTCACAGAAGCTCAAGTAAATGCAAAAGCCACAAAACACAACAAGGAAAAGTCACAAAGCTACAGCAGATGATACACAACGCAACAAGAAAATGCTACAAAGCAACAACATGGAAGTTATGTTAGCAAGGTTCTTAACTTGGATTGATGCTTTTTGTTGTTGAGTTGTGATTATTGTTGCACTGTGATTTTGTGTTGTTTTGTTGTAGATTTTGCATTTTGTTGATTCCTTTCTTAGCCTCAGTAATTAGCAGCTTTACAAGTGTAAAAAATAAATTGGTTCCACCAACAACATTGGTGGAACCAATTTATTTTTATCTGTGTAAGATTTCATTAAAATATGTATTTATTCTCCACCTTCAGACAACGAAAACACAAATTAAACAAATAATGTTGGTCTCTAAAGAGTCAAAACCATTTAAACACCTGAATACAGTTGATTTAGATGAAACAGAATATATTTATGTGACCACATAAAACCTTGAATACCTTGTTTATTTTCAAACTATAAAATTGCTTGCATTAATTTGATACATAGAGGCTGTACTACAGGCTTACAGAAAACATTTTTGGTATTTTTTCCATTTGCAGAAATAAACTCCCAGAAAACTTGTGATGGGCATATTTCTGGCAGTGGCAACATGTTGCGTCAGTTTACAGACTGGAGCGTAATAGACCTGTGTGTCATTAAGCAGCCCATTGAACTGGCTAATAATATGACTTACATGATGGAGGCCAAACACTGAATGCCAGTTAGCTTCTCATTCAGTCTCTTTCACAGTGTGTTGGCAGACGTTGGCTCTTCTGACTGGAAAATACTGCCAGGATAAATTATTACACTTTTCTCTAACCTCCTGGTCTCTGATGACTGGATGTTTTCAGAATAACCATGAGCTGCAGGTCGGCGAGAAACCTCGGTGTGAATAAGGCATAGAATGACTCAGCGTTTTTCCTCGGGCATGTTGTGCGCGCTGCGTAAAAATTTAAAACCAACCGTCAGCGTTGAGTTTGAAAGGAGCTGCAGCTCATGATTATTTTAGTTAAATTATTGACGATTTAACAGATTTTTAACAATGGGCAAATTCAGCAGATTTTCCATCTGACAACTTAAGCTGATTTTTTTAATGTTAAAAATGCAAATAAACAAATAATTCAATTCCTTTTTTATATAAAATAAACAAACAAAAGATGCATCTGCAGCTTTTTCGGATTAGCAAAGTAGATTTTTTAAAGAATTTAAATCAGGCAAAACTAAAAGTGATGAGAACATATTTACAGACAAATTATCCTAAATGCAAAATTTATATAATTTGTATAGTTTTGGCTTAATTAGATATCTGAGTGTGATGTTCTTTCAGCAAATTACCTTTCTTGAGTCTGCATAACCATATCAACAATTAATCGATTACATAATTAGTTGATTACTTCAAAAATCTAAGCGTCGGTAGCATCAGACAGATTCCCCATCGTAAGTCAAATTAATGACCAAAACTTTAAACAACAGAGCATGAGCCTAACCTTCAGTTTATTTAAATAAAGACAAATACACCAAATATTCAATCATAGAGTCAGTTATGTGTATTATAAAGCCATCCTAGCGCTATCACAGAAGCTAACAGCTTTACAGTAGCTAACGGATATAACAAAGCTTGTGTATGAACAAGAGGTCTCACTTCAACAGAAATTGCAAGATGTGTTTCTGTATCTTTAATTTAATTGAAGCTGTTGTTTAGGACGGATTTAAAGTTATTTTGTGACGATTTCAATCAATAAAATACACAGCCACAAACTGAGGCAACAGAAATAATCCAACTGACTGAATTTAGTTTTTTAAACATGATGTAGATAAGAAATCTGATGCTAAACTGATAAGGAAAAGTGATTTAGTATTTCTTGTGAATGCTTTAACGGTTAAAGCATTTATTAATGGTTTTCTAACCTTGAGGTCGCCTCAAACCGAATCAAATCCAAAAGCCGAACTCTAAAAGCAGGTGATTAGAAAATAAAATGTTTTCCTCGAATGGACAGAAAAAAAACGTTTCAAACATTAATACATTCAGTCGGTGCGTTTAGCTCTCCCTGAAGCTGCCAAACTTTTAAAATATTTTCCAACAGGTTTTATTTTCCTGCTGCACATCACATTTTACAGACCATCTGGTGTTGCGCACAAACTGGACAAACTGGGGAGCAACTTTACACCAACTGTCACTTAAAATACAGGAAACTATCA
This sequence comes from Brachyrhaphis terrabensis, assembly GCA_903067065.1. Lineage (NCBI taxonomy): Eukaryota > Metazoa > Chordata > Actinopteri > Cyprinodontiformes > Poeciliidae > Brachyrhaphis > Brachyrhaphis terrabensis. The sequence goes on from CAEGAG010057599.1 coordinate 23,882, forward strand.
CAGACTTAGTGGTGATAATTAGCACTTTCTACTACAACATATGGACAGAAATATAGGTATGGAAAATAAACACACTGGATTTGCACAAAAGGTCAAAGTATATTTAAATAAGCGATTAATCACACACAAAGTGAACATGTTGTCTCTGTGTGGAAAATATTAAATGCAAGCAATTTCTCATTTAAATAAAATACTTTAAAAATTATAAATAAGCACAGAACAAGATTGCAGATGAAGAACAGGAAGAAACACTTTCTGTTTGTACTCTTTAAAGCTCTGTGTTTATTTTTAGGAAAACTACTTCTCTGGACTTTTAACATCTATTCCTAAAAATAAAATCAGAATGCATTAATAATAAATTTGTTTCTCTCACCCACACAGGACAGAAATTATATACAAATACACAATAAATGAAATTAATCTCCACAATTTTCACTCTGAATAATATTTTCCAAAGGTAAGTTTTTGTTTACAGTACCTTCATAATCAATTTTATTTATGATTTTGGTTGTAAGTGTTTTTTATTTCTGCTTTATTGACTGTTTTTGGTTTTATTTTGGATATTCAAAATATCTTGCAAACTTGCTTTACTTTGCCATTATCAATATTTTATTTGAAAATAGTCTCAAAATATTTCTGTTTAGTGCAATAAGAAATTAAAAATTCAGCAAAATATGTAACCATGACAGAACTATGGACACACTTTGTGAAAATCAGCAAACATCTGGCATATTTATAGCTGAATATTTGATCAAATCAGGGGATTTGAGATCTTGTTGCCTACTTCATGTTGCCAGAAAGGTACTATAAATTAATGTCTAGATATTTAAAATCTGGGATTAGTCGAGTTTATTTGTATAACACATTTCAGCAACAAGTCATAAAAACATAATAAAGAACAATTATGAAACAAGAAGTAAACATTTGATTTAGTCAAATACGTTGATCAATGTTCTATTTATTACCAAGTTAGCTTATATTTAAACAAACTCAGAGTTTTCAACATAGAAGCTGAGAAAAAAATAATTAATTCCTGATTTAACAAGGAGAAATTTTACTTTCTCACCTAGAAACATTTCATTTCAGATACTTTTATTCCCTAAATAAATAAAATCAATTTAAAAGTGCTTTTTTTTATACCTGTGGTTGATTTCTTTGTTGAAATAATAATAAAAACAGACAGCGCTGTCTGCAGTGTTTGTTGGCAACTCAAGGAAGTGATAACAGTGAAATGGACTCCAGCACCTTGTGGCTGGAGGAGGAAATGGAGAGGAAATGGAGGAAACTCCTGCCGACCCGTCTGACCCGGTGAGATTACCAGAACAGCATCGTCCATTTCTCTAATAAGACACAGAAAGGCTATGACCCGACTCGGGTCGTCCTGCTGCCCCAAACCAACAACAAACAGAAAAATACAAACATCCAAAAGAAAAGCCTCCTAACTAGAAATTTCCTCACAATAACCTGAAATGAAAATATTAGTCTCTTAAAGGTGGTGCTGATTAGTAAATGTGACTCACCACAACAAAACCATGAACACGTTTACGCTGCGTTTTGAGTTATTTACAGATTCTTAAAGTGTATTTTAAGCTTTCCAATGATGTCAAACAATCAAAAAAGAAGATTTTGTTCTTTACTTTATTTGTAATTTAGAAGCACAATAAAAGAAAAATAGACTTGAGTTGCTTTGGCAGAAATAAAAATCCTCTTCTGTGCCATTAAATATAAAAATAATCCACCAATTTCTATCAACTATATTTATCTGTTGTTTTTAATTAATTGAATTATTTTTAATTAAATAAAAATAACAATAACTGTTGACATAGGAGAGGGTTATAAGCAAACAAAGTTATAAAGAACAAACTAACTGAGACTCGTTTGTGATACAGAACTGTTCAAAAGAATCAAATCGTTCATGAACGACACATCAGTTCCCTCCGTTCATATAAACATTCCTAGCATTACTTTCTTTCCACAGATATCTCCAGTTTTTAATTTGAGTGACCTTCTTATTCATGATTTATTATTTTTAAACACAATCCTGTAATAAGCTAGCTGTATCCGTCGCACTTTTAGAAAATAAACGGCTGTTTACATGCAGTACATTGCGGATCACTAGGGGGCGCCTCTGGAAACCACAGTGTTGATCTTGGCTTCAAATCTCAGCAGTCCTGAGACCTAAATGCCCCTGCTGATCCCTAATGGGGGGTAAATTGCCTGCCATCGGAGGGCTCTGGCTGGCTTTGTTGGTACAACAGCGCAGATGATTTCTTGTTGCATATTTGGCTCATTTGCAAAGCGATGGAGCGAGTTCAGAGACGCAGAAGTGTCTGCGCTGGAAGGGAAAACATGAGTGCACTTCGACTGGAGCCTGAACAAGAGATGCTCCCTCTGTAGTGGAAAAAAGAGGCAAATCTGCCAATGTTTGGTGAATTGAGAAAGTTTTAAGGAGTAACCTCGAGTCATGTATTCAGTGCTTGTTTTGTCGTGATCTCTTGAGGAAAGGAAAGGAGGTTAAAGTGTCCAAGGCTGCTTGCTTATTCATAGATTTAAGTGTTCCTTATTTAATTAACTAATTTATTCAGGAATCCCTTAAATTAAATATGCAATAACTATTTTTTTGTTGCCACATGAGATTTTCTTTCCTGGTAGAAAAGCAGCAACATGGATATGAGCTTAAAATGTTGCAAACATGCAGCTCCATATTCCAAAACTGGTTGTTGACCTTCTATCTTACAGGGTGTGAGTGAATAATGAGCTCTCTGGAGAGCAGCGTGTGAAGAATACATCTGTTAAATGTTCATTCACATCTCCAGAGCGAGGAAGAGAGGGAGCTCCATTTTAGGATTAGTCATTCATTTTTTACAATTTCTGTGGTTTTAAAAACTCTCCAAAGAATCGATCTGCACTTTAACCGTCTTTGATTTTTACTACTGCAAACACTGGATGTTCTCCTGCGGTTAGTGGAGAATACAAAACATTTCTTGGATTCATAGAGACATACAAGAACAAATGCCAGTCCAAAGAAACCATCACACTTCTGCTACCGTGCTTTAAATGTACATTCACACCAGTCCTGTTTAGTCCGCTTTAATCAAACTTCAGTTCGTTTGTCTAAAAAGTCCGGTTCACTTGAGGAGATGTGAATGAGAAACCAAACTCTAAAAAAGCTAAATCTGATCCGCCTAAAAACCTCGCTCTCGGTTTGGTTGAAGTGAACTCTGATGCGGTTTGAATGACGCTCCTAAAGCAGGAAGCTAACCAAACAGCGCAGGGCATTCTGGGTGTGTCTGCGTGTAGAGTAAAACCCACAGATTTAGAATTTATATATTTTACATATAAAAAAAAAAATCTGCAACTTTCTCAGCTTTAGTTGAAGCCATATTTTGTAGAAATCAGGTAAGAAATAAGAGCATTTTGACCATTTTGTGACAGATTCCTCCTCACTGGAACAGTCTGGTTTTATGGACATGACTCAGTGACTCACAGTAATGGCCGCCTGCTGGAGCGTCGTTAGCATTAGCGGCTAACAGGCAATGTCCAAACCAATAATTTATATCAATGAAGAAATCCTACAACCACTAAAACTTGATCCATTTTTGTTTATATTTTGTGAAGCAGGAAGTTGCTCTGGTCTTCTTCAGAGGTTTTGTGCCAATTCCTTCAGTAGTTCTTGGTGCAGCGCCCCTACAGGCGAGGAGGGGAACAAGTTTTTCAGTTAGTTTGGATTGTTTGAGTTAATGCAGTGTGAATGTGAACCCAAACCAGCTGAAAATGTAACAAATGTTGCAACTTTGGTCCCCAATTAAATCAAGTCTGCCGAACTATCAGGTGTGAAAACACAAATAGTTAATTAACGTTAGTTCTCTTCAGTCAAAGCTTTGTTTTATTCTAGAAAATATGAAATGAATGCTAAATTACTATTGGATGTTGTCTTGGGAGGGTTAGGGTATTTGCTGCTATTTAATAATATTAAGGATCTCAAGAAGCTACAATGGAGAAAAAAAGGAGGACCGAACTTCAATTAATTGTTTTTCCACAGCAATCAGGATTATTCTTGCAGAAAGTCACTGTTCTGCTAACTATCGGATCAATTTCAAACATTAAGAAGAAGTGAAAACATATTATGAATTGTATTTACTGAGCTGCAATAGACAGCATTTTTTTAACTCAATTCACAGAAAAATGTTACCGCTGCCATTCTCTGAAGTGCTTGAGAATATAATTAACGTGTTTCACATTTAGACTCGGAAATGGAGCTCCAGTATTTGAGTCTGACACAGTTTTTCACAAAAAGAGTCAAGAATTTTCAAACATTTTCAATGTAAAATTCTCAAACTTTAACAGCACCAAATAATAGACATGAACTGAACAAGATATAATTTATCACTGTTATTAAAAGTGTCATTTGATTGTATTCTGCAGGGACAACGTAAGCTTAAATATAACAAAATGCTATATTTTGACATGTCTCTCTGCTTAAAAAAGTTACAAAAATATTTTTTAAACATTTTCTTGCTACATTTTTTACCATTCAAGCAAATAGAAACATTTTTGGTGATTCTAAAACAAGAAACATTTAATCTGATTAAATGTTAATCAGATTATGGGAGCCAGATGCATCTTTATCTTCAGATAGTAGCGAAATAAATGTTGTTTTTTCCCTACTGCAACTTTGCAAATTGAGGCTGTTAAACACAAGATTAAACTTTATTACAAAACTATACTTTTCCCAGAATTTAAGCCTTGAAATCACCTTATTGAAATTCGACAGCGTGATCATTTCTACTCTGATTAATATTTTTTGAATGGAAATTTGGCTTACAGAGACTTCATAATCCATTTTATTTACAGTTTTGGTTCTAAATGGTTTTAATTCACGTTTTATTTTGGATATTTAAAATGTTTTCCAGTTCCAGTATAAGTGATTCTTCACAAAATTAAAGATTATTAATAACATGCATTATTATGACTTTATTAGTTCAATATGATCTCATCAAGAGCTCCAGGAACAGAACTATACGTCTCATGACCCAATTAAATTATCTGACTGTATGATAATTCCACAGTAATTGGGCTTAATTGTAATTGGAGGTAATGATTTAGATGAATAGGTCCAATGATTCAGGCAGCTCAAGTGCAGTAAATGTAGCTTCTGAGGTCTGATTTATCTTAAGGTTAATGACATATGGCAAAGACTCATTCTGCACTGCAGCGCTCCTTCACCACAGGGCGCCGCTTCCTGCAGGTAGCATTTCTAAAGACGGGAATAAAATCACTTTAAAGGCCACCGGCCTCCTGCTGCTTTGAAAAAATGCCATTTTATATTTTAGAGTAATTTCAGCGCCCTCTTTTTCTCCGCCAGGACAGAGTGTATCATTTGAAATGATCCCGTTCACGTGTGAGCGATGGTCCAAGAGGGAAAAATACGGCTGCAGTTACTGGGAAGGTTGTTTTATAGACAAACCAAGGCAGTAACTGTGCAGCTGTGCTGGTTTGTGTGTCGGCGGCGCTAAGATAAGTTGCAGAGGCTTATCTGTCCAGGTGCTATCAAACAGTTCAAGCGAAAACACAGATTTAAAGATGCATCTGGCTCCCATGAAACACATCACTGCTGCCTGCTTTCCTCTTTATATTCAAGGAAAATTTTAAGCAGAAAATAAGAACTGAGAAAAACAAGAATTTTACTGACAGATGTCAGGCTTTTAGTCCTTTAGAAATATTATTTTCTTGGTTTTCTGAGTTATAAAGATCCAAAATACCAATTAAAGAATAATACAAATTTGCACAAGTTGTTGATGTGCAATGTCAAAATGACAAAATTTGCTGGACGACAAAATATCTTAGATGTTATTTCAATAAACGATAATATTGGTGCCATTGTATTCAAGCAATATTATGGAATAATAATGCAAGATTGCATTCTCAAAACTTGAAATTCTAATGGAAATTTAACACTGGAACTGGAAAACATTTTCAATATCAAACATAAATAAACAAAACACCAGATAAAGTGAAGTATGAAGTCTCTGTAAACAAAATTGTCCTTCAAAATAAGGGCTTGTTGGGACCAAAACAACAGATTGAAGACTTAAATCGTCCAGATTTTGGTAGAAAAAGCAAAAAAACAAAGACGATAAATCACACAAATGCAAATTATTGAGTTTGTTCTGATTTATCAAAGGATTAATTGATTTATTCTTTCATTTATTTTTAATTCAGACTAAGTACTCAAACATCCAGAGACCTTTCCTAAACTTTCCTCAGACTTTGACGCACGCATTAATTTTGATTTAAACTAAATGCTGCACGTTTTCAAATAGTTCTTTTTCTATTTGAAATATACATTTCTTTATTTATACCTTTTATACAAAGGTGTGACTACTTTGTTTTGTTCAAATATTTCCTGTTTAGGACCACTGCTGCTTGCAAATAGCAAAAAATCCACAAATACTTGAGTCACTCTCTAAAAACTCTCATAACACTCTATTTTAATAATTCAAAATCACCAAATGTACCTTAAAATGCATTAATACACAGCATGTAAACAGGCTTGGCGCAACGACGTGAGCTAACATCTACGGTTTTACTTATTTCCATTTAAACTAAAATAAAAAAGGAGTCTTACTGAAAATATCTGTTTGTTTTTAGGTGGTTTTATTGCTGTATAACATATCCAAGCTTTAGCTAAGTCACATGAAATTAATCGTGTGATCAATTAAAACTGGCTCAATCATTTCCATTCTGTTGATTATGATTTTTGAAGGTTATTTTTGTTTACCAACATTATAAGTGGTTTTATTTATTGTCTGTGGTTTTTATTGGATATTTGAAATGTCTTCCTCTTCCAGAGTTTTTTACAAACTTAAAGTTTGTCTTTGAGAGGAAAAACTTATATTACTATGGTATTATCAATACCATAATAATGTTTACTGTAATAATTATTAGTGTGACAGGCCTAACTTTCTGGCTTTACTCCTTAGTTATTGTTGAAAAGGTGGAAAAACAAATTATTTTTGCAATTTTCTAATAATATAAACAGTTGCCTGAAGCAGTAGTTAATTTTGCTGAAGCGGTAACATTTGGACACCTTAGCTTTAATCGCTAAATATAATTATTTCACTGTATTCAGACTTTCTTTGAAGATGCTCATTAATGCAAAACTGTAATTTCCCACTGCACAATGTGAGCATAAATGTTTAAACTAGCATCTGATAAACACGTATTATGGATGTTGAGGGTTTTTAACAGAGGGAACTGCCCCGGGGGGCAGATATCTGACAGCGCTGCTAACTGATAGCAACCTGGTTTTTAAGCGCCTACCTGTTGTATCATTTAAATTTGAAGTAGCGTGTACAGAATGACAGCGGAGCTCACGCTGGCTTCTCCACAGCCGCCGTTTACGTCTCAGAGGCCTCCTGACATTTCAATATTAAGTGTTTAATATTTATTATCGCGGCTTGCAACAGAAGTGGAATTGCTTCCTGTTTGTTGCAGCAGCGTTTGGAGGATCAAAAAGCAAAATGAGATTAGGCCTGTGGGATGCAAACGCCATCTCAACAGGAGCAAATTGGGGCCTGACTGATGGGAGAAGCCATTATGCCGAAACCTCTTATTAACAATTAGAGGTGGGGAGCGGCCTTTCTGCTGCTGATTATTTTTGTTTGGTTGTCACAGCCTGAGGGGAAATTTGACTAGAATAATTTGCAGAGTTGGAGGTTTTGCTTGAGAAATGACGACCAACTGAAAAGGTGAAGACAGAGAAACATATTTACACATCTTCATCTGGAAGTGTGTAAATGTTACATTTACTTTTCTACGTTTACAACGTTTTTTCTTACATGTAGGATTGAAATTAGCGATGAGAAAGTCACAGAAAAAGCTCAGCAGATTCACAGTTTAATGAAGAGGGTTGGCAATTGCTGCTGCCGCTAGTCTAGAGGAGCCAAGTGAGAGCAAGCATTTTGGTTGCCACGGGAGATTTTACTGTTTTTCTTCAGCACTAACATACATAATTATGAAACTAGACATGCAATCAAAGGTAGATTTATAATTCTAGACACTTTGAAAGTGTTGACCTTATATTGAGTTAGATCAGAAGGACCAAAATATGAAGTTAAATTGAAAGTTTGGAAATAATGCACGTAAGTAACAAAAATTGACAAAACTCAGGCAATTTTGTTTCCCAAATCAGTTTCTTTCTATAAAAAACTGATTAAACTTTAACAAAAACTGCAGGTCTGTGTCTGGTGAATTTTTGGTCAAAACATGTTTTTTTTTATTCATTGGTTAGAAAATTCAGAAATTTTACTCAAGTAAAAGTAGAAATACTTCATAACAAAATTACTTGAGTAAAAGTAAAAAGTACAGCGTAGTAAAAATACTCCTAAAAAGTAAATGTAACTAGTTACTGTACATAAAACTCTCTTTTTCTCTCTCTAATTTTGTTCCCTCATCTCTCCTTGGATCAACAACATGGACGCCCGTTTCTATGGCAGCAAAACCAACGTCTGATCAGTCGTCTTCCTACACTGGCAGCTTCAACACCAACCGCACGGTTCAGCTCAGTAGTCTGTGTAGAGGACAGCACCCGGTTGCCCTGGGCGACCCGCTTACATCCGATCACAGCTGGTGACGGCAGCGAGCATCTGGCTTTGTCACATTAACCGTGACCCCCGTGACCCCGGGGCGGCGAGGCGACGCGGCCGAGGAGCAGCGAGCGTGGAGATCGGGACGGGAAATGAGGCGAAGAGGACAGCGTCTGCGACGGGACAAGCAAGAAGACGGGACACGCTAGCGTGTGTTGACCCCCGCCAACTGAAGCAGATGTTACAACAGATTCAGTGACTTGTTCACATTCGGGAACTGGAGTCGAACAAATGGATTCAGGTGAAGCATCAGATCACACAACGCATCGGTTTTTAAAACTCAAAACAGTAAAATCAGAAGACCTGGTGGAATTTAGAGCTCTACAAGTAATATATAAAACTAATTAAAACTTCTTATGTATGAATCTTCAAATGAGAGAGAAGAAGAAATTAGTTTGAGAGAGGAATTTAAAACAATGAGAAAACAAATGAAACAAATGAGCATTACAAGAAAGGAAGGAAGGATAAAGGAGGAAACAAGAAGGGAAGGAAAGAAAGGAGAAAGGAAGGAAATGGGAAAGGAGAGACAGGAGGAAAAGAAAGGAAACAATAAAGGAAAAAAGATAGGAAGGGAAGGAGGACAGGAAAGGAAAGAAACAAGAAAAAAGGGAGGAAACAAGAAAGGAAGAAAGGAAACAAATGCTCATTACCAGGTGGAGTAGATTTATGTCTCATCACAATATTTAATTTTGCTGGACGATAAATTATCCCAGTAATTATCGCGATAAATGATAATATTGTTGTTTTGAAACCATTTCCAAGAAATAAGTTGGTAATAATTTCACCCTCTCAAACTTTAATTTAGTAAACAACACTTCTTATTGAAACTGGAAGATATTTTAAATATCCAAAATAAAACATGGCAGCCAAAGAAAACAGAACTAAAAACTAATATAAAATTATTTCTAGACAAAATTCCCCTTCAAAGAACGTGAATAATTTCTGAACATTAAATCTCTTGTTGCAAACAGATTTTTCTTTCAGTGCTGATTTAAAGGATTCAGCAGATTTCAGGTTTTCAGGGAGTTTATTTAAGAGCTGAGGAGAATCTAAACTAAAACCAAACAAATTCACCTTGTTTGGTTCTGGTCCAGAAATGTTCTGAAATCTATTAGCTCACCGATAAAAGAACAGCATCTGTCTAACAAGACAACAGCATCATGGTTGGTCTTAGACAGAACAGAAAAATGTATGCGATAAGAAACAGAGGCTTGAAAAATATAGTAATATGTCCAAAATTGGACAAAGAGGAAAGATGATGGGAGAGTGAAATAGAGAAAACTACAAATACGACATGGGAACGACAGAGGAAAAGAAATTAGCTGTTCTGAGGAAATAACAGATAAAAGCCAAGAAATAAACGACTGTAGTTAGAAAAATATGCCATTGTCTCAACATAAAAAGTAGCAAATAAACCTTAAAGTTGACAATTTTCTAAACCATTAGCTCAGCTAAACGTAGCTAGCATGATATTTCCTACACTAAGTCATGAACTTTGTAAAAATTAAACTTTTCTAGTAGTTTTAGAAGTAGTGATTGGTATACTTCTGCTAATCTGCTAACAGTGGAGCTAATTTTTTGTTTTGCACTTCAGCATTTTTGCTAACTTTGAAACGATTAGCGCAGTTAGCTTCTGGATAAATTCTAACATTCTAATTTAAATTTGTTGTTTTGTAAACAACTAGTTGAATAAAGCTTGATATCTGTGTTAAAGTCCTGGTTATCGACTCGTCATCAACATTTATATTCACGCTCTTATTTTGAAGTGAGTGAAGACTGATTAGTTCTGTTTCCTCTCCTCAGGTTCTTCACCTAAACATTGCAGCAAATGGCGTTTATTCTGTACCCACAATTCATCTCTGTTTCTACAAAAAACAATTTAAAACCTACTGAGGTCAATTAAGAAAAATCAACAATGGAGTTATCAATATTTCACACAACAAAAACTAAATGGATAATATTTGTCTGTTTTCTAGTGAAAATGTGTTAGTACAATTGAAATCAAACAAAACTAACTTAAAAGTACGTTTTCAGAAAGATATATGTTTGTTTTGAGCCAGTAATTCTTAAATATAAAAGAAATTGTTCAACTGCCAGATTCTTTTCACTTATAAAAACATTTCTTCTTGCTTTAAGTGAAAAAAATCTGCCAGTGGATGATAATTAAAGACTTATTGACTGAAACCACGCATATTTATCATATTAAAAAGTTATTTTTGCACTAGGAACTCATCAAAGTTTTCAGTTCAGACAGAGGTCACCTTGGGGATATTTCATATTTTATGATGCGCTGGAGGTTTACAAGCTTGGAAGCTGCTGTGCATGGAACATTTCTCAAATCATCAGAAGATACTCAGCTGATAAACAGGAAGATGATCATGATTGAGATATTCCTGGATTTGTGTTATATATATTTAATAGATATTTCTTCTGGTTGAAGTCCTGAGAAGTGTTTTGACCCAATGCGTTGGTTCCTTAAACAGCATAATGTCTGTTTTTATTTTACAAATCAAACTACAGAGTACTTTTTTTAGCCTTGTACTGCATATTTAAGGCAAACTTAGGCATAAAAATCTCAAAAAATGTGACAGATGTTCCACTTTGCAGTTTAGTTTGTCACTTTAAACCTCAAGCTTGACTAAATCAGCCCAAGTTTAACCCAAAATGTTCCCTCCAAAGAGCTAAAAATCAAAGAAAATCTGCTTTTGTGTTGCATTTGCACAGGCTGACTCGTCACCATATTGGTGTGTAATATTTAAATATGCTACAGCAGGATTTCATTAGGACTTAAACATAAAATGGAAACGATAAGTACCTTTGTAAAGCTGAGAGACATATGGGTGGGAGGATGGTCTCCAGCTGTACTGATTCATGTAAATTATAAACATTTACAGCCATTCTGTTGGTGCAGAGCATCAGTGATTATTCTTAAATAGCATCTGTCATCTTTTCAGGGAGTGGACGCATCCTTTTCAAGCAGAATGCATCTAATGTAACTGTGTCCAGGGGTCGAATTAAAGTTATTTAGTAGTCTGTTGAGAAGTCTATTCCATTTCCACATCACCTCCCAAGGTGACAGCCTGATATTCTATAATACACTTTCATGTTGTTTTGATGAAGGAGTAGAAAGAAGCGTAATGGCTGCTGTGTTTGCTTTGTCCTCTCCTAATACTCTATAGTGCTTTTTTCTGACACAACCTGCCATTACAGCCTCTCTAATCTGATTTGCTGAACGCCAGCGCCAAATGCAGGGCTCCCATCTCCGCTAGTGAGAGAGGGGAAGACGTCGGAAGCCTGTTTTGGACAGGCAGCTGAAATAACAGTGATCACTCCTGACAGCAGCACATGAGTGGAGACCGCTCTCACATTTTGCACAGCTCTCAAATGTCATTTCACCTTCGCCGTGCACGCTAAAAGGCGGCGGGTTCATCCGTCTTCCACGCTAGCAGGCTGGAGCCGTTTGCATAGAGTCTTTGAATGAAACGGAGCGCAAAGGCAAATCACCCAAAAATAAACTAATATGCTAATGATAGACAAGACGTCTCGCTTCATGGGCTCGGATAACCAGAGCGGGATTGGTTAATAATAAAGGGCAAATTGGTGTGTGAAGCAACAAAACAATCGTCAACTGCTACATGACACAAGCTAATCTGCTTTTTGCATGTGTTGAAATGTTAACTAGATCAGTAGGAGACAGAAATGATCAAAAATTTTTATTAAGATGATCAAATATTAAGAAATTAAACTTCAAAAACAAAACTTCATCAAGGATTTTTGGTCTAGTTTCTAATACAAATATACTAGTACACATAAAATAAGAAAAAACTAATAAGTAACTTTTCATCAACATATAAGAGCTTGTTTTAAGTAAATAATTTCTTCCTTGGCTTCAGCCTATTTATTTTATGGTGAACTGTAAAGTGGTATTTCTTTGTTTTCTGATTGTAACGTTTATAATTTACTAAAATAAAGTGAAACTTAAACTGATTTAAAAAAAGAAGTACAGATTATTTTTCCTAGAAGTGACATAATCTGCCAGTGAAACCAGTTCTTCATCAATATTAAGGAATTATTGACTTGGAAAAAAAGCTGTTATATGTTGATGAAAAGTTAGTTCTGTCTTATTTTAAATATGTGCAGTAGATACTAGACCAAAAATAATTGGTAAGATTTAGTGTTTTTGCAATGTGTATGTAGTAAATGTGCTTGTTTTGAATTACTGAACATAAGAAAAGACTATTATTCAGTCATAATATATTGAATCAATGTGCTTTGATGCATATTCCTCCCTTCAACCAGAAGAACATCCTTTCATGTTAATCCCTGCAGGTGATTGATACAGCAGAGGAAGCAGACAAAGATAAGTGGAACCGAATCAATCATCGTTTCCTTCAGGTCGTCGGTGTGGACACTGAAACCGGTCGGTTCAGCTCGGCTCCGGCCATCATGGCTACACGTCGTCCTTCTGAAGGACAAACACTCCCTTACAGGACTGACTGCTGCATCATATAACTCTGTACATTATTGCAGCAAATTGCCTTAACATAGAGAAATCTAATTAATTTTTCAGCTACAAAAATTCAGTGATACCCACAAGTGAAATAATTGTCTGACATGTAATAAAATAAAGGGCCTAATGACTGTATTCATGGTCTTATCTACCATCTGCTGCACTGATAGTGTTGCTTCTTTGTGACGGTTAATTATATCCTGAACACCGTCAGAAATGAATGAGAAACTGTAGCTGCTTTAATGATTTTAAAATGAATAAAGTGTAAAAATAGAATTAAAAATGGAGTATCTCTATACTCATTTTATTAGTCCACTGTAAAGACATGAATCTAGATTTACTGGTGCAACAATGTCTACCTGCAATGACTATTCTGAAATCTTTTAAAAAGAAAAATGATTGTATCCAAGGGAAAATGATTTTATGTATGCAATGTCCAGGTAAACATTATTTCTACAAGAAAAGACAAACGACAGATGAGATGATGGCAAGACCAATGGACGGATGGACAGACAGAAAGATAAAAAGACAAATGGACGAATGGGATGATGGAAAGACAAAAAGAGGAATAGATGATGGAAAGACGAATTGATGCTACAGTGAGGCATAGACCAATGGATGGATGGAATGAGGGAAAGAAGAACGGACAGAGAGATGAATGAACGGTTGGTTTGAAGGAAAGACGAACGGACGGACAACGAGATGAACAGCAGTTTTAGCAGCTGGTTCAGGAGAAACTGAGAATCTGAGAGGAAAACAAAGTACATTTCAGATAATTCGCAAACTCCAGACCGAGCGCGTTATGCTAGCTTCCTCTAAGGCCACAGCCCAGATTTCTGACAATGTTGACACCACAACCAGCAGCAGGATATTTACTTCACAGAACATCAGCTCTGTAGCTGTACCACAAATATAATCCATTAATCATCCCAGAAATACTCCTCCAACCCTGAAGTCTGACAGGAAAAATGGTGGAAACCACAATAAGTTGCCGATTCAGTCAAGGAAGAACCTGATTGTAGATTTGAATACAGATATCTCATCTTAGCTGGATGCTTCCCCTTTGATAGTCTCCTGCATATTCATTAATCGTGATCTCCACCAGAAGGTTATTATCCATAAATGTCACTCTGTAATTAATTAATCCTGTCTGCTGGTTTCTCTCCCTGCCTCATTAACGACTCAAGTCTAGCTGATTGTATTCATATTCATGGGTCCAAATATACAGCTCTATTTCAGATTCAGATGCCAGAATATTTCACTTCATTAGCAGCAGGAAACGCCGCGGGGCCATTTGACAGGCAGGATCTGAATCCTGAGTTTCCTGTCAGCAGCGAGCGCAGAAATCAGCTTGTTTGGGTCGTTGCCATAATGAGCGAACACATGGCTCTGGAGTCAGAAGTGAGCGGCCGCCTCAGTCACTCAGGCAAAGTTTGAGCACATTGCAGTGAGAATCACCTTCTATGGATAATGCGGTCCAAGGAGACAATCATGGGGTAATTTTGTGCTGTTTAGCAAATTGATTTTTAAAGCCACCCCCAGAGGCACATCTATTACCGCCGGTTTGAGTTTTAATAAAAATCCAATATAAATTTGCACAAAGCCAAGAGGAGCAACTCTGGCGCATTAGGCTAATAGAGAAGAATACCACAACTCAAGGAAGCGGTTTGCAAATAGTTTGACATTTACTCTGTTATGCACTTCATTATTATTGGAGGTAAATTTATCCCAAGGTTCTGCTTGGTTATGCACTGCAAATATTAAAAACATATAGGTTTAAATATATGTTTAAGCCTATATACTGTACATATCCATACCTGTGGACACATTGGGACAATAACCGTTTCTGATTAGCTAGAAATCTTACAGAAACAGATCTAAAAATGTTTTTAAAAAACTGATTTAGAAAATTAGAAGTGAAGGGTACAGTCTCAAGGTCAAAATTCAGTTTGTTTTTTTTTGACAGAATTTAATCTTATTTGTCCTGAACTAATTACGTCAATTTTACATTATTTCTGTAACTACAACAGTTTAATATTATATATAAAGGCAAGGTGAGAACAATTTATCTTGCCCAATTTATAAAAATTCTGAAAAGTCACTATTGTTATTATTTGCTTGAATTCCTTGGAAATATGTTTTAGAAAAATATACAGGAAATATTCTGCTGCTTTGATGCCCTAAGTATAAAAACTTGAAGGTATAGTACATTTATGCTTCTACCAACACTCAGTATTTATTTTTCAGCATTGTTTTTTTTTTTCTTTTCTTTTTTGACTTGTGCATGGAAATGTTAAAAACTACAAAATATTATATTTGGGTCCTAACTGCTTCTAAAAACAACCCAAGAGATTAAAAGCCTTATTTTTGATAACAAGTTGATGTTTTAACTTGTTAAATAAATATGAGCCGTTTCAAAATCAAACTTCCTGATTGTTAAGTAACCTAGCAACCCCAGCCAAGCTCAGCCCCGTTACCTAGCAACCCCAGCCAAGCTCAGCCCCGTTACCTAGCAACCCCAGCCAAGCTCAATTTAAGGGCTTTTTTTCAACCAAGTTTTAAAGAAATTAGACTGCATTTGTTGTTGCTAATTTAAATAATAAAATTACAGATCTGAATCAGGTTATTCTACAAACAGAAGTTATTTTAAACAGAGCTTAAGGTTTATTAAATAATTACTGTGTTTGTGGGAAGGGAAAAAATGCATTTCTGAAGCTTTATCAGCTTCAGAAAAACATAATATTGAGATCAGAAGCTACAATAGACAGACCCATGAAACCTGGACAGCTTTGATTTGTGAAAACAAAAGAAAACTAAAAGGTTTTGGATAATATTGTGAAATATTTTTGCTTAAATATCATCAGGATGCAAAAAATGGAGCTTATGGGACAAACTTATGGCATTACTGTGCCAGAAACGTTTATGACTCTTATAAAAAAAACTTCTGGTCTTATTTAAACTTGTCTACCAAATTAAGCTGACTGTTATTTGGAGGTATGGAGTGTAATGCATGCAGTACCTCCAGTCTGCGCTGATTGTAATTTCAGGTCAGTTTCTGCTCTTGTAAAAAGACGAGTCTTACTGAGACTGATGGGAATGCCATTTTGCAGGTCATAAACCAAAATATTGGGGAAATTGGACGTGATGATGATGGTAATTACCTTTTAAAGCAATCACAATACATCACTTGAAGAGGGTTGGGGGGGTGAATAACCAGAAATCCAGCAGCAGTGCAATCCGTCTAGTTGTCACAGTATTTTCTCAAAACCACAAATGTTACACCGATGGTTGTGCTAAATGAGAAAATCCAGGAAACACTGAAGTCATTAGTCATCCATGCTTTTGATAACATGGATATCCGCAGCTAATTTGCCGCTTGTGCCTGGAAGTCTTACCCTAACCTTACAAGAACCAAGCTGGTGCCAGAAAGTTTAAAATGAATGGAAACCGTTAAGATGGTGTTAATTACTTTAAATTTGCCACAGAAGAGCCCGACTACTTTAATTATCTGTGAAACGTGAGATGTGAGGAGTCGTACCTTTGAGACCCAGAATGCATCGAGAGCTTTAACTTCTTCCCTCCAAGCGTTTCTCCTGGAAATAACAACAAATATCAGTATTTTTAACATCCAGTTACCTCACTCATGCTATTAATGAGCAGTCACATTCATCCTATGGCAAAAGTAATTAGCAGACATTAGCAGTTTTTAATTAAGCCTCACATTTAATTTGTTTTAAAAACAACCTTGAATGGATTTTTGAGATTCTTCACTTTGAAACTTCTGAAGATTTTTATGAAAACCAAACTGTAATCAACTTCTCTGAGCAAGTCGCACAACATCAGGAGCTAAACAAACACTTGATTGTAGTAATTTATGTACAACTCAATGGAAAAAAACACAATTAAATCATAGAAAATTATGCAAACCAATATAAAAGGCTGTAACAGAACGGTTGCATGACTGAACTTAAACTCTAAAAATAATCTGTTATGCACCTTTGATTATTTTTAAACACTCCTGTTTGTTACAGTGATTTTTTTTTGTTGCTTTGTTTAAGAGGAACATATTGAAGTAAAACTACTTCAATTATGGGGATTTATTATTTCAGTGAATCCTCATTGAAATAATGTTATTATTCTCACATTATTTCAATGAGGATTCACTGAGGACTCAAGGTTTGGTTGAACAAACCTCATCCAAAACTGAATGATGTTTTTGAACCTTATAGAGACGCTTCAATAAAGTGTCTCTATAAGATTGTTTTATGTTTCTTTTAGTCAAATTGTAGAGCTATATGCCATTAAAAGGTGGAAAAACTCTTAAATGTTAAGACATTTTAAGAGCAGCTGAATCCTGGACTCTTTCTACTATATTGAGCCTCGTTAGCTGATAAAACAAAGCACAACTCCTCACTGCAAACTCTTCTTCACCTGGAAAAAAAAACCTAATCTACTCCAAGCAGCCGTTATTAGACTCTCCTGGATCAATTTCATGCATGAAGCTGTTCTGTGAATTTCATCAGTTGTAGATAAAAGCCATATAAATTTGCTCCAGTGCCGCCACTTATGCAAATGCAATGTAATTACAGGGTTTTATAGCAAAGTAGTGCACAATGAATCAATAACTGATCGTATCTCATCGAGTAGGGTTATTACAGATTTAATATTTTCTGTAAAAATCAGTGTGTGAAAGGCAAGGATGTAGAAGAAGCAAAAAGGGCCTAATATAAAGTCAACATGTATTTATTTTAATTAGTATTGTCTGTAAAACTTATACCAAAGTGTAACTTCACATTCCTCATTTTCGGGGTCTTATAAAATTATGACTTAAATCTCAGAATATCAACTTTATTATCACATTATTCCAACTCTTGTCATATGTCTCTACGCTTATTAGTCATAGAGTTGACTTGAATCTAAAGGTTTAAAAAAATAGCTGTCAAACATGCTGATCAAAGATGGCCGCCCTCTAAAACAATGGAGAGCTTTGGTGAAAAAAGCAAAAAAAATTCAGATGTTTCCAAAGGTTAAATCTTCAAAAACCAAAAATTCAACCATTGCAAACAAACAAAACAGAAAGAGATCAGAATAATTCAAATGTTTCCCTGTTTGTAGGAAATTAAAAGACATCCTACTTTTAATGTTCATCCCTTCACTGATTGTTAAAGTCTTTACTGTCAGAAGATGGTTCAGCTTTAAGAGTATTTTCTTCAATGATCCTTATAGAAATCTGTGAACACACTCATTTATGTCCCCTGCAGCCTTGAGCTTTAAAATGAAGAGCTCGACTCAGAAAGTGTGACCAGCGTTCGTGACTTCAAGATCTCCATCCTGAGCTGAATATCAAAACGCCTTTCTCTCTCTTTCTCTTTCGCCTGAACGCAACACAACTCGTGTGTTTCTCCGTCTCTCGCAAAGAGTTACGGGCCGGAGTAATTTAGACCTATTCCCTTGGAAAATCCTCCCAGTGTGTCCTTGAGCCGCGCGGAAGAGTAAAGCTGCCATTTGTCATCTGGATTGTGTCTCAGTTCCCTCCAGAGTTTGGAGTTTGGGGCAAAGAGAAAAAAAAAACGAAGCTGTTTTATTGCTTCACGTTTGAAATCTATTTATTTTCACTACGCCTGGACAATAGATCAATAATATATATCGCAATAGACACATAATTGATATCAATAGATAATACATCTGATAGAAGATTCTATGTTAAAAAAAAACATGGAGAGAAAACTGAGGATAAAACAGGTCACACCTCCAGTTTGACAGTATTTTAGAAATTTAAAACAAAAACTAACCAATACTTATCAACATCAACTGATATGAAATGATGCATTTTTCACCCAGTTTTCACTCATTTTTCTACTTTTCACACTATAAATGCTAAACTCGGCTAAATGTATGCAACTTTGCTCCAGTTAAGGAGGTTAGATTGAGTTTAACAGGAAGTTATACGACATTCTGCTCTAATTTAATAAAATATGGAGATTAACAGCTTTCAGAGACGCTCCAAATTATATTCCTGAACTAGAGGAATCAGTTCAGATGGAAATCCCAGCAAAGGGAAATCTACTCTGCTCTGAAACAATCTTCTTGCAATTCCCAATACTCTGCTAAATACATGGTGTCAAAACAATCCCCATCTTTCTCAAATGCACTGTAATATTTATGCTAAACATCACTTTACTGCCTGAGCATCCTGATAAGTAAAGCTTTTAGTCTTCTTGGTTTATTGAGACACTCATCCATTTAGGAGGAATCTTTTAGTTTCCCTCCTGAGAAAAAGTGTTGCAGATTTCCTTTTTTGTTATTTTTAAATCTTTCACATCATATCAGGCAATGGCAACTTGAGTGAATTTAGTTATTTAAGAGAAGAAAAGTTGTCCAAAACAACCTGGTGTGTGTGAAAAAGTCACATCAGGGTTTCCCCCCAGTGTTTCATAAGCCTGGCGGGCCATCAGGCTTTACTTTACTTAGCTTACTTCATGTTGTCTTAATCAATTTAATAAGTCAGTCCAGTAAACAAAAGTTAGTTTTTTCATGTATTGCAAAGGATGCAATTATATTTCAGATAACTATATTTAAATGTCATTTTTGAAACTATTAATTCTGTACTATATGATTATTTTCATATTACAAAACAAAGTAAAGAAATCCATTTTTGCAGCAGGTAGCTTTAGAAGGAAAAACAACATAGTAAGAGAAAAGAGAGTGCATTTTAACACAAACATCAGAGAAAAAGCACAGATGGATTGGATACTCTGAAATGGAGCAGTGGGTTTGTTTTCCTCCTGTGAACAGTCATGCAGATCACATTTGTCCTTTAAGGTGGATGAAATTAGCCAAAGAAGGATTATTAACTGGAACTACAGGCCTCAGGTCCAGGAGTTTAAACACAAGACTATTAACGGCAGTTAAAATGGCCGCAGAGAGTCAGACTTCAATGAGACACAAAATGAGTGAACAACAACAAAGAGGCTTTAGAGGACTGTAGAGGCGTATTTACTCTGAGAACAAACAAGCACGCACAAACACTCAAAGGAAGTAGTGAAGGCAGAGATAAAACGACCAAAAGGTGACTTCGTTATCTACAAAAGAATAAAAATCGATAGAACATAAACTAGACTTCCAAACTGATTTTCTCTTACAGTTTTATATTTTAAAAGGAAGTAGTTTTTATCCAACTGATCCGAAAGGGAAATGAAATGAGTCTAAATGTGACGACAACAGTACTGGAGAAGAAAAGCTTGAACCCAGAGTCTTTACCCAACACTTATTAAAGTAGATTATTGCTGTGATTAAACTGCTAACTCGCTCACTGCATCACATTTACCACCCAAGATTTAAATGGCAGACATGTGACACGGCGCCTTCATGACCCTGAAACTTTATCATTTGTATTCTGCTGCTTCACTCCAATACCCCTAAATAAAATTCACAGCAAGCGATTAAATCCAGACCCATTTAGTAAATACTGACCATCTGTGAGAGGTTTATCTCAGGCCTTCAGAGACACTGCTGCCAACTTAGTGACTTCAAATCTGACCTTTATAGAGAATGTGAGGGGGAAAGACATAAAACGATTAAAACGAGTCACTGAAAAAAGTTCAGTAAGTTTCTCTGGATAATGAAGATTTTAGACAACATAAAAATGATGTTTAACGAAGACAAGCTGAAAACAACATGCCAATTTTGTACCCTGGTGGTGACAGTACAACTTACCGCGTTTTGAAAAAAAGAATAAGCAAAATTATACAGAATATATCAATAAGTATCCACTGAAACAAGAAGGTTGAATAAAATGTTTCATGTAAAAATAAATTTTAAATAATTTTTCATTCACTTTCAACTTCAATGTACTTTAATAATACTACTTTAAAGTGGACAATCACATAAATGCCAGTAAAATACTTTATATATAATGATTGCCATGTATAAGTATAGATTATAGAGGTAGGAATACTTTTGCAAGACACTAAACTAGTTTGTGTTCAAACTGGCACATAAATTAAATTTATTAAATGAAAAAGTCTGTGATATAGTTTAAATTTTTTGTTGTACCTGCTCATCATTACACTTTTTATGAAATCTGTATATTATTAAAGATCGAAAACATAACTCTTGAACTCTTGCCTTACTTAAAAAAACTGAATTTCCAAATTTTTGGTAATCATTTGTAAACCTTTTTATTCTTAACTCTTGATCAGGGACTGAACAAAATCATTTGAAGGGCCACAAATGGTCCCTGAACCCTACTTTGGACACCATTAACCAAACATCTACAAGGCAGACATGGACACCTAAATCACCTTGTTGTTTTTTTCCACCATTCAATAAACAAAATTAGCTAATTTTCACACGCAAACCTGAATTTAGCCATTATATTTTTATTTCTGTAGTTACCATGACGATCTAAGCCAAGCAGAAGAGCAAAGCGCAGGAAGAGGTGCTGAAAACAGTACGGGACGTGGAATAATAAAGAGAAACACGATCTAAAGAATGTGTTCTAACTGATAATGAGGTTAGGAAGAGCTTCTTTTACTTACAACTCCTGGCCAAAGACAAAATGTTTAATCTTTCCTGTCTTTAGAGATTTATCGCGTCACCATTCTTCAATGGGATTTATACCTCCAGCCTTCCTCACACACACATTCCCTTCCTGTTCCCGTCTCCTCTCCTGTCAAATCAACAAATGTGCTGGGCGAGTGTGAAATAAAGGAGATTAAAGAAGTGCAGGCTTGTTTATGCCAAAAAGAAATCTCTCCTGGATTTGTCTGCACGGCTCAAAGTCAGTAGACGCTCCACTTCTTTATTGTGGGCAAAGTTTCAGAAATTAGCCATCAGAGAAGTGACTAAAGAGCATCCAGGCTCTTCACGATTTGTAAACTTCCAACAATGTTAGAAGGATTTACTCCTGGACTTCCCAAACTTCTCTAACAGGTGGGATTAGAGTATCAGGAGAGTCTCTGCAGAAGGAAAGATTAGCAGAGAAATATCACCTGAAGGCTTATAGAGCAATCTAGAGAGACCTCAGAGGACTTTCTGTGTGGTCCATCAGTCCTGTTTGTTTTTAAGAGGGAAATTAAAACAGTAATCATGACATTCAGAGTTTGATGTGCAGACTTCCTCCAGGTCTCTAAGGAATATGAAGTTTGTTCCCCTTGTTAACAGAAACCTGGCAGCCAGAATCCAACAGGCTGCTGGTGGTGGAACAAAAAGAAAAGCATCAAACTTTATTTGCCTCCACAAATATTTACAAGCCACCAGCTTCTTAATTCAGGATCGCTTGGAAATCCGTGAAAACTTAAAAACTCATTATATTTGGAAGACAATAATGTTCATGGTATTGCTTTATTTGCTTCTGAAATAGGACTTTGTCTTTTCTAGCTGTCATAGTAACTCAAAACGGAAGCAAGGGAGCTGCAGTTCGCTCATGCGGATATGACGTCAGCGCCTTACCTGAAAATAGCCCACAGTATAGTTAGAATAGTTAGCTTACCTGACTTTCCACCGTGTTTCCCTCTTCCTGGCAGACTCCTCTCCTCTCCTCAGCAGGTTTTCCTCTCAGCTTCAATTAAAAAAAGGTGTTTAATTTTCCAAAATGGCCTTATATTGTTTTATCTGAGATTTTGGAGGTAGTTTTTATCGTTAAAAGCTCCTGTGCGGCCTGTTCGGGTTATTTTCTCCTACTAATGGCGCCAATCAGAAAACTCCAGGCTGCACGTGCAGCTGTCCAGATGGTGCGTTTGCTGCTTCAGGACATTCGAGCACCACTCTGCCACACATCGTTTCCGAATCAAAAACAGCCCAACATACAGTGATTTTTTTAACATTACCCCAATTACTTAGTATGCATATAAATGGTGTATTTATCAACCTGTCTCATGTGTATTAATGTGGCATTTTACGTAATTTTGAGCCACATAAAACCTGACTTAGATTAATGCATCTAAACTGCACAGTCTTCATTACATTTCTCTTAACTTCATCTTCTTTCTTCCTTTTTCCATTTTAAAACTCTGCCAGTGGGTGTTTTCTACAGTAACTCTGACTAATCTTGAATTAATACGAGTTACAGCAACATTTAATTTCCCTTTGGGATCAATAAAGTATGTTTGAATTTAATTTTTCCATAAAGCCACCAGGCTCCCAAATAATTTTCTTTTCAAGTTAAAATTTAACAACAAAACCCAAACTCCATGTAGTTTGCCAAATTTTTTAAAAGTCAAGATGACTTATTAGAACATTGGGTGTCAATAACCACAAATTACACTTTATTTTTCTTAATTTTTTTTTGTTTTAATTAAGTCACTTACCTTCAGGGTTCTTACACTCGTCCCACAGAAAAATTCAAGAACTTTTCAAGCATTTTTAAGGGAAGTTATCTAAATTTTCCAGCACAGGACTTTGGAGACAAAAACAATACAAAGGAAGAAAATTCACAATTATTTTCTTAAAATCATCACTAATATAACCAGTGTCTTTTGTAGATTAGTGTAGATGTGAAAAACAATGGTTTGTACATTTTTGTGATTTATTTTTTTCAGATTTTTGCTCATTAAAAGCAGGTCAAATGATTGTTTTTTAATTTAACTGTTTAGTAATTTATTTCTAACCTAAATCTTCGGATATGTTTTTTTTATATACGAATATGTATGTCTAATTGGTATCCATACAATCTTTAATTGTATTAGAGAATCTTGTATTTCTACTGTTATTAAAAGCATAACAAATTAATGAATAAAAATTATGTTAAAAAAAACAATAAACATTGACATAAAATGTGAAAAAGTGTCTGTATTTCATATTTTACACAGCAGGTGATTGCAACTTTGCTGTTTATGTGACTGTCATGTGACACTGATTACTGAAAATGTAAAAAAAATTGGATGCTTTTTATTAAAACCAGGTCCAAGGTTTCCCCCAGAAAACTTGCTAAGCCCGGTGTTTGGGTGCTAGTGCAGTCATCCATCCAGCGTCTCATCGTGTTTTTGAGTTAAAAAATGTTTAAAGTCGACAGAAAATTTGAAAATATCACTTGACAATAATGTGTTATTGAATGATTGGAAAATTAATGCCTAAACACCAACTATAAGTCCTAAGAAACTATTAAAAAAAGAAGACTTAAATACATAAGCAATGCTTAGCCTGGTGGGGGCACAAGAAAAGCCTGGTGCCCGCCAGGCTTAAAATACACTGGTGGAAACCCTGCAGGTAAGAATAGTAGTAGTAAAAATAGTAGCAATCTACAATTTCTTATAAAGTAAACTGATTGGTTAAAAACCATCTGTTCGCTCCAAATCCTTCAGAGGGCCTCAAATGGCCCCCCTACCGCACTTTGGACACCACACATTTGAACTTTTCATAACAGAAAGATAAAAGACAAGTCGCCACTCTCTTCTACCAGGACATGTTTATTTACAGCGGCAAAATGATACGAGTCACAAGTGTTCCACAGGTACATACAGAGAAACATCGATAGTTCCCACTTCCTGCACAATTCAGCGGGGACAGTCCAGGGGACATGGGGACAGAGAGGACACATAATGTACACTGAGCTCAAACACGTCTGTTTTAACCCCGGACAGAACCGAAAGGATCGAGGAAACGAGAGTGGCTTCAGACTCATATTCAAATACAAAAAGAACATGTACAAACTGTATAGCCTCCAGGCACTGTGCTCCGGTATTTACAGTGATCATCGACAGGCAGCAGAACCAAACCCAATTCACATATGCAGGTACTTGTTTGTTTTCTTTTTGCGGCGCTTCACAGGTTGGAGATAAAAGCTCAGAGGCGGGGAGGGGATTACCCACCGTCCAGATCTGAATCATCGCGACCCGGAAACAGAAAAACGCCTGGAAGTGAAACCGATTTCCACCCGACTGAACTCTGAATCGATTTTAGCGTCGATGGAACCAGGATGAGCCGACGGTCGAGAACTTACGGTACAGTACGTGCAGATACATTCAACAGACATACATGCAACCTGAATGTTCACGCACACACCCATGTGTGCACACACACACACACACACGCACGCCCACACGTGATAATGATGCGTTACACACCAACAGAACCAGATCTCTGTTTACTTCCAGGTTCCTACATTTTATCAAGTAAAAAGACTCAATTTCCCTGAATTCCCAGTCCAGGAAGGAAAGAAAGGAAACAAGTAAGGGAGGGAGTTAGGACACAAGAAAGACAAGGAAGTAAAGAATGAAGGACAAACAAATAAGGAAAGATAGGAAGGACAGGAAAAAGGGAGCAAGGAAAAATTAAATAAAGACTGAAGGAAGGAAAGAAGGAATGTAGAAAACAATTAAGGGAGCTAGTTAGGACACAATAAAGGAAAAAAAAAGGAAGGACTCAAGTAAGAAAGAAAGAAAGGACAGAGGGAGAAAAAAACGGCACAAGTAAAGGAGGGACACAAGTTAGGAGACAAGGAAGTAAAGGGAGTGGAGGACTGAAGGAATCAGGAAATTAGCAAAAGAGAAAAAGGAAGAAAACAAAGACAGAAGATCAACTTTTAGGACATAAAGTCTAAAAATACAAACATTTTTCCATTTTCTTATGTTCTGTCGGAACCGTGTTCCACATCTGTGAGTCCAGAGCGGCCGGCCGCCGCAGCCCGCAGCATCACCACAAACAGTCCACTCTCTCCGGCGCAAAAAGCAGCAAATCAGAAGCTGATTTCATGGAGCGAACCGCACAAAAGGGAGCGAAAAAAGGAAAGAAAAGGCACATTAATGCCGTAATTACTGCCGTGGAATCGCCTCGGGGTTCGGGTTTCCCTCAAGGGGAAGCAAATGAGCGGAGAAAGCAATTTTACACCAGAACCTGAACGCAACGGGGAGAGGAAGTAAAACAAAAGCCAAGACTTCTGCACTGTGGAAAAAAGACATCCTTTTTTTAATATATTTACATAAAAGCTCTGTAAAATATCCGTTTTTTTTCACCTATGTACAACACACAACGACATCAGAGAGAGTCCGAAACAGAAAACGGGTTTCTTTCTTTTCAAAATAAAAGACAGCTTTGGGATAAAAATGAGTGTTTCCACGCTTTGGGTCATTTTCAGATCAAAAACACTTTTTTTTAGTGTTTAGAAACATTATTTGATTTGTTTCTACGTCTCCAAAGCATGGAAACACCAAGAATGAGAAACAAAGATGGCGGCTGTTTCGCCATCCCAAAAAACAATGAAAAGGAAATTCTGAGGAGTTTCATTAAAAGAGACAGAAAATAAACTAAAATACAATCATTTAAGAGGCTCCTACTGAACAAAATGCATTCTGGATGTCAAAAAGTTTGCTTCCCGTTTCCTCTCTTTTAATTTTATTTACACATGCCTTTCATTCGGGCATTAATATAAACAGATATAGTATTTTACTCCACTGTTTTCACTTTTCCAGGCCGTTGGTCTCGTGATCCGAATGTTCTTTTAGAGGGGAGCCGACCCTGTTCTTCTTTACCGTTACTTTATATATATATATATTTATTTTTAAGCCTTGCTGTCGTCCGGCTTTATGTGGATGCTGTTGTCGCTGTGCACTTTGATTTCAATCGTATCCGGCTTGAGAGACTCTTTGCCATTTTCTTCCTTCAGCGGCAGCTTCCTGCAGGAAGAGAAGAGGCGAGGCGACAGGAGGAGAGGTGAGGTTCACGGCTTTTCACCGTTCCAAACCAGAAATGAAAGGATTCAGGATGAAGCGCAAACACTAAATGTGCACATAAAACAGAGATTATTCTTTAAATGCAAGAATGTTGTTTTTTATTTGAGAAAAAACAACAAAGATTATAAATATTCCTGCTTCAAAATGAGTCTGAACGATAGGATGCAAATAAGGAAGGATAGAATGAAGGGAATAAGGACACAAGATAGGAAAGAAAAACAAAAGAAGGAAATAAGGAAGGAAAGGTCGCAATAAGTTTTTCCAAGTGATAAATTGTCCCAGTTATTATCGTGATAAACTGTATTATTGTCGTTTTGAGACCATTTTCAACTAATAATGCAAGAACTCGTTCTCAAAGATTAATTTAATTAATATTTTAACACTGAAACTGGAAGATATTTTAAATAAACAAACAAAACAAATAAAGTGGATTATGAAGTCTCCCAAAAAAAGGCTGGTTGAGACAAAAACACCAAACTAAAGACTTTTTTGGTAGAAAAAGAAAGAAAAACGATAAATCATAAAATTATCGTTAATTTATCATGTGATTAATTAATATATTGATTGATTGTGACAGGCCTAAGAGGTACACAAGGAGGTTTGTGCTCTACAAAAACAACAGTAGATTAACAAAAATAACAGAAAAGTTACAATTAAATGCAAACGCATAAAAATATGCAATGTGTTACAGTTTGCAGATGCAAAATTATGACGACTAAAGTAGAAACTAAAATCACAATGTTGGAAAAATGTGGCGTCATTTTTCCAGTCGTACGGGGGAGGCAGTATCATGATGTGGGAATGTTTTACTTCACAACGTCACAAAACAGATGGAGCAATCAGATAAGAGCATAACGAGGGATAATTGATCACTAATCAAACGGGACTTTATAAAGTCCTGATAAACTGAATATAAACTTCTGAATTTATTTTGGTTTACGTGAATTTATAGAAGAAAAGTTGATCATAAAAACAAAAGGAGCAGAATGTGGTGGTGAGACTTTGTTTGTGTAATAATAAGATAAAAAAAAAAAAAAAACTACATCCAGTTATTGGCTTTGATCCAAAAACTGGAAGAAAAATTAAGAAAAATCTGTGTTTTAGTTTTTACTTCAACCATTAAAGTTAAATTTTTTATTCAGTTGAATCTGTTTTCTATTAAATCAATATGAACCTCCAGTTTTTACCTTCATTTACGTCACTTCCTGTTTTCCTGAGTGAATCTTTAAACTGGTTTACATGTCAGCTGAGGGACGCTCACCTGCTGAGTTCACAAGGTCGCAGTGCTTTACTTTATTTTTGATTTTTTATTTTGACGAAGCTCCTGGTGATCAATCAGGACGGTTTGTCACCTTGAACTAGAAACAATCCGTCAACTGAAGCTTCTGACAGAAAATGTGGCTCAATCAGCTGTAAAACTAAAGCGATTTGCATTTCCAAGGTAACGGAGGATCTACAGGAACAAAACAAGTCCAAAATACTGAAAGGAAATTCATCACTAATAAATGTTTTTATGTTTATGTAAGATTTGATTTCACATTTCACTAAATGAAGGAAAGACACAAAGAAGATGGATGGAAAAAAGAAATGAATAAAAAGGGAGGAAGACAAGCTTGAAAAGAAAGACCAGGAGAGGAAAAAGTAAGAACTGAAGGACGTCAGAAAGGATAGAAGAAAGAAAAAAACAAAGAATGGATGAAGGTCACAAGGAAAGACCAAAACACAAGAAAGGAAAGAAGGAGATAAGAAATAAAGAAAGGGAGGAAGGAATGAGAGAAAGAAAAAAGGAACAAAAGATTGAAGGAAGGAGATAAAAATAAAAGAAGGAAGGTTGGAGACAAACGAAAGAACATAAAGAAATAAAGAAACAAAGAAAGAAAAGGAACAAAAAGGAAAAGAAAACAAGGGAAAGAGAAAGAAAATAAACAAGAAACAAAGGAGGGAAAAAAGGAGATAAGAAAAAAGAAAAGCTGGAAGGAAGGACATAAGAAAGACGAGGAAGAAAAGATGGAAAGAAAGAGAATGAAAGAATGAAGGAAGGAAATAAAAAAGTGAAGGAGATAAAAATGGAAAAAGGTTGAATAAGAGAAAGAACAAAAGAAAGAAAAAATAAAAGAAACAAGGAAAGATGAAAAGAGAAAAAGTGAAGGAATAGAAAAATAACAAGAACAAGAGCAAAAAAGAGAAAGAAAAGAATAAAACACAAGGAAACTGATTAATAAAAGACAAGGAAACAAAGAAAAGTACAACAGAAAGACGTGACAAGATGTAAAAGACACAAGAAGAGAAATTAGGCACAAAGCAGAAAGGAAGGAAATGATGAAATATGGAAGGAGTGAAGGAAGGAACGAACAAGAGGAAGAGAGGAAGTGTGATGGAGATACTGAAACATAAAGCCTCAAACTCCATCAGGAACATTTCAGATGTTGAATTTTAACTCCAGATTTAAAGGATCCATTTCCACCTGATCCATCGCTCTTATTAGAGAAAATCAATCACTGATCGCTTTAGAAACCCGACTGTATCTGGAAACACAATCAGGTTGATGAATCAGTTTAATATCTGGCCAGTTCTTTAGATCAACTAAAGAACTCAACAGAGTTCACCAGCAGGCCGAGCTTTGATAATAGAGATTTGTATTTATACAAGCAGCAAATGGTTGATTTTTACATCTGGGACGTTTACTGAACGTTTCCCAGCCGACCGGATCGCGAATGTAAAACAGTGACCCGCTGAACCTAATAAGCCCAAGTGTTGCCGCGGGCAGCGGGGGGGCTTCCCCTCGCCTGATTGGTGGATGCTGGAGAGGCTGCAGAGTGGAGCCAATTTCATGTCTCATTAGCTTCATGCAAACCCAGATTGGACTTCAGATGGGGAGTTTCCTCACATCCTGGTTCCTCCTGCTTGGATGTAAATCAACACGAAATGCATTTCAGAGGTTTGAAATATAAAAGTTGAAGTTGTAACTCTTTACGCACAGCTTGTAGTTTCAAAATTACAAGACTTTCTAAATATTTTAAAGCTGCAGCATGTAATTTTTAAGGTCTTAACGCTGTCAATCACCCTCATGTATGTGATACTAAATATGCTAATGGTGAAGAAACAACTTACGGTTACAGGAAAGTTGTTTATCCGCCACTATTAGCGGCTATGCTAACAAATTATCTCTTTTGTTCCGTTTGTACATATTTTGAAACATGTAATGGACATTTTTTAATCATTTTAATGATGCTAATGAGCTCTGTGTGCAGTAAAGGTTATTCTGCAGCTGCAAGAACAGATAAGTAAAAGTCAGATCTGTCTGCTGAGAAACTAGCTTTCACTGTTTGTCTTCTCCTGTCCTTGAGTATAAAAGACAAGTTTTTGACCCTGTTAGTCAGAGCTGACACTATTAAGGAGAGCTTATGTGTTACAGTCAAAGCTCTGTGTTACAGTCTTTGACACTAAATAAACCTTCGCACTTCTTCCATAAATACGTTCCTCCTCAACAAATTGTTATAGACTTAACTAAAGACAATAAACTGCTTCAGAATCCATATTAAAGTTTGATATTTACCAAAGAAATATCACAGTTTTAAAATGGTTGCATCATTTTTTCAATGCTCTTTTAATACCAGATGGAGACAGATCCACTTTATTCCTGCTGTGCTCATTACTTCAGGAAACTGTTGGTTTCTAGCAGAGCAAATGCAGATCATAACATGTTTCAACTTCCACAGGATTAAAGGGAAAATATCCCAGCTGTCAAAGCTAGAAGGATCAAATTCACACTACAATATTCTCAGATTTTTCTGGGGAATATTATTATGAAGATTTTTGTCTAAAGTATTTGCAGCTTGGGAAGCTACGCTACATATTGGTAGACATTTCAGTTTAAGATTGTTTCTGATTTTATTAAATCTCCATCTGTAAATATTGCCCAGCAGCCTGAATGTCAGATTATGCAGAAATACTATAATGCAGGACCAAGAATGTCAACATTTTGTAATAATATGGGTACAAAAACAGCAGTATTTCATGTATCTATCTGCAGTGTTTGCTTGTATGGAGTGTTGTG
The DNA here is from genome assembly GCA_903067065.1 of Brachyrhaphis terrabensis. Lineage (NCBI taxonomy): Eukaryota > Metazoa > Chordata > Actinopteri > Cyprinodontiformes > Poeciliidae > Brachyrhaphis > Brachyrhaphis terrabensis. The sequence goes on from CAEGAG010057599.1 coordinate 54,767, forward strand.
CGTCGCTCACAGACACACTCTGCATGCAGTCTGAGCAGCCAGTCACTTAGTGACTCAGCAAAAGTCAAAGCCCCCTCCCTGCTCCTCCTTCTCCCCTTCATACTGGCAGCATAAAAAACCCAAAAAGCGGCTCTGCGGAGGCGAACCGAGGCGTCGTTTTATCCTGAGTTGTGAACTTCTACGCTGAGAAGAAGCAAAGCACAGAAGCAGCTCATGCAGCAACAACACAAGCGACTGGAACGCCACAGCGCTACGAGCATGCAGATGAGGAGAGGACTCACAGCACAGTGGATGGAAGCACAGACGTTAGTGAGAAAGACATAATCAGAGACATACTGTGGTTGAAAGGGTGGTTGGGCGGCTGTTGTAGGTGTACCTACAGTAAACGGTAAAAAGAAGTCTCCTTTGCTCATTCGTAGGAAATAAAGGAGTGACATGAAAGGCAATTTGTGACATTTGACTAAACTGAGGGCTGATTGTTTTTCCCTCTCTTCAACCCAAAGTAGGAAACAGTTTCTACAGATTTTCATTCATCCCTTCAGATCTCTAAGGTTGTTGATACACCCACAGCAGATGTTCCAAGCATGAAGGACCTGGCGACTTGCAAACATCAAAAATCCAAACAGTTGATCCAAGATTTGAAGGAGGATGATACTCACAGGTAGGCCGCCTTGCCCTCCTCCATCTCTTTGCCCTTGCCGCTGGTCGCCGTCTTCTTGCTGCAGAGCGTGCGAGTGATGCACATGAGCAGGCCGCAGTGGCGCAGGAAGAAGCAGCTGACGTCCACCAGCACCAGGAGCAGCAGCAGCGCTCCGAGGCCGAGGCCCACCACCGCGCCGAGCCCCAGGCCGCTGAACAGGGATTCTGCTAAGGCAGGGAACACACAACCACACACACCTGTTAGCTGACTCAGTCTGAAGACGTCTGGTTCAAGGGTCAAACTCAAGACCCACGTCGCTTTTATTTTCATCACGTTGGCAAAAGACCTTAAACCAAGCAAGTAAAGTAGATCCACAGCTTTACAGCGTGTATTATGGTAACTGGAGACAGAAAATGGAGTCAATTTCTGCCAAAAACTCGGGAGAAAATTTGACACTTGAAATTTAGAATTTACCGTATTTTCCGGACTATAAGTCGCAGTTTTTTTCATAGTTTGGCCGGGGGTGCGACTTATACTCCGGAGCGACTTATGTGTGGAAATTTACACATCATTATGTCATATCACATGTTATTTTCACACTAAACCGCAAGAGGGCGCTCTAGGCCTGT
>CAEGAG010057622.1:0-16271 GCA_903067065.1 Brachyrhaphis terrabensis
ATTATTTACCTCTTCTGGGGTAAATAATGACAACACAGTCTCTGTAACTTGTTGATCCACCATGGTCTTGCTGTATCGCCTCTTCTGGATTGATCTGATCCATTTCATACGTCGGTTTGCCTTGAAGAGGAGATATCAGAACACACATCAGTATTAATACTGCAAATTTGATAACACAAGTAAAATAGTTTACTTCACAATAATGGAATAACCTCGATGTCCACTGACAAAACTCGGACTGTTGCATAAAAAATATAAGGCCGACCTGAACAAGGTTGACCCACTTAAATGGACTCAACATAACTGAACATGAGTACAGAGGGACAAAATCATAGCAAAACATTATGACACAACACCAACAAAGCAAATTTAGACACTCACCAGAATAGACATGTCTGGAGCAAACTTGTAGATATCTTGGGATGTTGGAGAACTTAATATCAGGACGTATCACCGCTGATACCCAGGACATTCATCTCCTTTTAGTTAGCTCCGATAGCTTAACTCCTTTAGCTTAGCCCCATCTCATTGTTTACAGGCAGGAAAGAAGTGAAACAAAAGTCCGTTTTCCATCTTTTTACCGTTTCGGTCGTGTGATCAGACATTACATCCAATAACGCAGCAAGTTTGTACCATTGCTAAATTATTTTAAGTTACTTAAAATATTCAAAAATTCAAAATATCTGTGAGACAGTCGGTTATGTTCGTTTCTCGTTATGTTTGTGGCCAAACAACATGGCGCTCAGACCCCTCCGCTTAGAGCAGTGACGTCATGGTCGGAAGCTCTATGGGCCACATCTAGTAAGGGTGTTTTGTTGAAAACAAAAAAAACTACCTAATTTCCGAACTATAGAGCGCACCTGATTATAAGCCACACCCAGTACATTTTAAAGGAAAAACCATTTTGTACATACATAAGCCACACCTGTCTAAAAGCCGCATGTGCCTACATACAGACGGTACACAGAAAGAGTTTTCAAAGTTTTAGTAATATACCGTAGTAACACAGCACTAACAGGGCTGGTAAAAAAAAAAACAACATGCGGGTAAAGGTCACTGAGAGCCGTCTTCATCTTCCTCCTGTGCACTGAGACGTGTTAAGTTACATTAAACCTGAGTCTTCCTCGACACATATATTCCACCTGTCTCACTCTTACCTTTTCTGCTCGAGCGCCCCTGGCGGCCGTTAGAAAAAATGCATAAATAAGCAGCATCATTGTATAAGCCGCAGGGCTGAAAGCGTGTGACAAAAGCCGCGGTTTATAGTCCGGAAATTACGGTAGTTGTTAGCACTTCAACAAGCTTTTGCTAACTGTTGGAGTGCTACCCACTTTTAGCAACAACATTTTACTTTTCCTACAGTTCAAATACATTCAAACACTGAAGTACCATTTCAACTGCATCTGTTAAATGACCTATAAATAAGCTATGTCTAGCTTATTTATAGACAAACTGTCAAAAGTGCAAGTAAATAGTTTAAACTGGCAACTTTAACAGTATTTTTTAAATTTGGGCCACCTAATTGAACCCACTCGGAAGGTTGGGAACCTTCAATTTCCTGCTGTAATTTGATACTTTCCAATTTCCTCGGAAGTCAGAACTCGGAGCTTGAAATTACGTCACACCCGAGTTAATGGTTGAGAAGTAGGAATTACAATATTCCTACTACATCTAAGTAGTCGTTGTAAGTAGTACCTCTAACAAACATTGTTTTAAGCTGTACTTTCCACATGTATATGTAACCCTTCCCGTTTGGTTGTTAGTCACCTAGCACGACACAAAATGACAACTCGTCACAATGTGATTGACCGCATGCAAGTGGCCCTCCACCGGCACTCCTCAGAATTCTTTATTTTTAATTTTTTTTTTTTTTTAGATGTGATCGTATAGTATAACAATAAAACAGTTAACAATTCCTCAAAACAAAACAAAACATTCTTCCAAAAATAACATCCAACACAAAACAGTAAAATAACAGATAACTGTCATAGCAGTTAACAGTTAACAAACAGTTCATCATTCACAAAACACATTTTATATATATTTAAATATATATAAAATGTATATATATACATCCATGGTTTGAACCCACCTAGCACGATACAAAATGACAACTCCTCACAATGTGATTGACCGCATGCAAGTGGCCCTACAGCAGAGAAATAAAAGACTCAGTTAGTGCCGTGACCGAGCGATCAGCCACGAACACCAACTGGCGCAGCTCCTCACTCTTAGGGTCACATTTTTCCAGCCCAACCACAAGAAAACTTTACAAATTATAATCGCAGATGTTAAATGTTGTTACAGTATTTTGTTAATTGTTGAATTAGAAAAATATGACCCAAAATTAAAAAAGGTAGTGAAGAGCTGCCTCTCTCGCACCTACCTCCACCGGCACTCCTCAGAATTCTGGTGGGGGAAGCCGCGAGAGCGCCTGAAGGACCCGTTACATGCAGTACATCATTTCACCACTAGGTGGTTCCAAACATTTACATCAACCAAAAATCACATTAGAAGCACACAATTACTTTGGATAAAATTCACACATCTTTCTCTCTGTTACATATAGCAAACGCACTTTATAGGGTTGCACGTAACATTAATTTTACAGACATTTTTACAAGTGTGGCTTGTAAAATGACCATGTTTTCACCAGTTTGCTATTGTTGATGTGAGGAGCAGCCATATTGGATCTTAAAGTCCGTGTTACAAAAATTATCAGACTTTTCAATCGGGAAGTCCGACTTCTCGGCTTTCTCGACTCAGAAGTCGTAACTTCCGAGTTCAGACAACAAATGGAACACACCGTTTTTGACTGGGAACTTAGAAAATCTGACTTCAAAACAAATATGTTGCACTATTAATTTATCTCAGAAGTTGAAGCTCTAACTTCACAATTCACCATCCATCCATCCATCCATTTTCTGTTCACCCTTGTCCCTAATGGGGTCGGGAGTTACTGGTGCCCATCTCCAGCTGCGTTCCGGGCGAGAGGCGGGGTACACCCTGGACAGGTCGCCAGTCTGTCGCAGGGCACTTCACAATTCACACGTAAGAAAATAATCCACCTTGCTAATATAAACTACACCAAAGGAAATCCAACATGCCAAGTGGCATAATAGAGGGTGCTGGCACTGTATTTAATTTTTCCAACTTGGTACTCTGTAATATTGAATTTCTGTACAAATGTGACATACACTTGATACGAACATAAAAGTACCAACATTCAATGATAAACAAACCATGTTTCGCTTGTTTTATTTTTATTATGATGATGATTTCTTACAACTCCCCCCATGTGTAAGTCTTGCATTGTACTGAACATGGAATGGCGTCTGGTGTGTTGTGACCATATCACAAAATGGCCGCGGCAGAAAGGAAAGTTCTAACGGCCGAAATTTTTAACTATGAAAAGCAGTATTGTTAATAGATAGAGCGGTTTATCTCCCCTGGGATAAATAATTTAGATATACTATGTATTGTCCTGTCATGTTCATTGTACGCAATGGTTGTAATTAATAATGTATATGGCACACAATGGTACAAGCGGCAGTTATCAGATTTTGTTTCGGAAGTATGGAAATAATCAACCTAAATAATCATTTAGGTTTGCAATGTTTGCTTTCGGTAGTGCTTGTTCTATGCAGGGCTTCTTTTGGATAAGCTTCGGCCGTAAAACACATGTATTACGAATAACGTCTAAAGCAAACAGACACGAAAAGGAAACAACAGAGCGGCCGCGATTACCTCATTTGTGATTATGTGCTAGCGTAACACGCTAACACTTTCGTAGCCACAAATTAACCTCACGGCGACGCATATCGGGTATGGGTATCTTTGTGTAAGGTTGAAATGAATTTACGTAGTATGCCAATACACCAAACCGATTTTGTTTTTTAGTATTCTTAATTCAAAAGTTTGATGAAATAATATCTAGGTAAAACACTACTTTCGACAGAAGCAGGTTAAAAAAAACCGAAATCATTAAACGGACGAGGTAACTTTATTGTCAGTTAGTTAGTTTTCCCATATTCGGCATTTGTGTGAAGACTATTACAGAGTAATTAAAAGGGTGTGGGCTATGGCAAGCACCTTTTTTTTTTTTTTTTTTTTTTTACTAACATTCTATTGGGTCATCCAAAAGACTATCCCGGGGTTGTGTGGACGTCAGCAGGCCTTGTACTGAATCCACTTCATGACGGAGTAAAGGGAGGAGGACCGTCTTGTACCTATAGGGAAGCGGCCGTGGTAAGTCTGCCATCATATAACCGCAGTATAATAACAAAACGAGCCGTTTTTGTTTCATTTTCGTGTAGAATAGTTTTATTTTTCTACCCTCCAGTGAGTGTATGTCTTTTTTCTGGCTTTTTGTGAACCCGGTTGTCTGTAGGCAACACCAACAAAGACCGGCGCAGCCAGCAGTGAAAGCCGCGAAAGGTTTGAATTCTTCGGAGTAACTACAAGTCCGTGCTATTTTGTTTACTAAAGCTAGTTAGTGGAAAAAGTCGCGTTTGCGTTCCGTATCAGCGTGCACGTCAGTAAAAAAGCTCCCTGGTTGTAAAATGTGTCCCTGTCTACAACGTAATAGTTTATGAAAAGATAAACATCGCTTCCTTCACACGGGCTGTTAGTGCTCCACTGCGAAATGTGTCGATATTACAAATGTGGAAACTGAACCAGAAGAGACAACATTGGCGTGGTTGTCACTCATAATTGTTTTCTTTGTGTCTTGTCGTCAAAACGGTAGGATCTTAAACTGAACGGGACCCCAAAACTCGGGTTTTTGTGGTAGTAAAAGTTGTGTGTCGTGAAGAAGTTCGCGGCAAGAAAGATAACGCGAGATTTCATCCATGCTTTCTATACATTGAGGAGATGGCAGGGGGCTAGGAGGGGGCATATCCCGCAGCATCATGACTCGTGTCCCGCAGGTTTCCGATAAAACATTCTGCGGTTTTCTTCTGTGTATAAGCTGGAAGATCTAGATACGACTAAACCGCAATACCAAGTAGTAACATTTTAATTTGATTGAAGAAATCTCAGCTTTTATCCTGTGGTCATTCAGACAAAAGGAGATTAGGCAACGGCCTGGTTCCACCCACCAACCCCCTCCTTAGACATCAGTCATGGAGAGAGCAGCGCGAACACCAGCCAAGTCTGCGTGTAGTAACCATGTGTGATAAAAATGCCAACAGTGACGCTTTTTCTCTTTATTTATGTCTGTTTTTATTATTTTTATGTTTATCTTAACCAAAAATATTGCAGTGCAAGTCTTTTCTGACAGTAAATTGAAGCAAGGTAGTTAAAAAAAAAAAGTAAATTCAAGCCTATCCAAAAGAAGGCAATACTGATTTTAAATTTATTTTTGTTTATTTGCAAGTGACAGGGACATCTGTTTAAATGAAGTTTTGGTGTTAAAACTCTTTTTTGTGGAAAGCCTCTTCTACAAAATCCTAGAACACCTTCTTGCTAAATTGGTCTATTTTCTGGAAGAACCAAAGCGACAAGTGGTGTTGAAGCAACCAAACAAGGTGGCAACAGCTCTTCTGTAGGTCTTACCTGAATTTCCTGTTTTATTGTCTAATGTAGTAAAATCCTGTTTCATTAAAAACGAAGGACTATCAGAAAGTCTTGTGATGGTGATGACGTTGGTAAATATTAGGGATGCACCAATGTGGAAATTTGAGCCGGTTCCATTATCCAATATTAATATTGCAGTTAACGGTATTAAATGTACTCCCTACTCTTTTGACACTGTTAAAAACAATCTCACTGCTGACATTGCTAATCCAATTAAACGCTCCACAATCTTGAGCGACCTCACTGTCACATGACTAACACACTGTCCTCCTGAAACACAAATATAAACAGCAATAAAATGGAAATAACCATTGTTTGTCGGCAAAGTTTTACTTATCAGACTGATAGTGATATGTTTTAAAATCCCTAGTACATATTGCGAAGATGATCCCAGTTGGGATATATTCCTACTTTCTACTTTCTCATCTGTACTTCCATCAAACTGCAAACTTTTGCAAGTTAAACAATGCTATTTGTGTTAAATTCATGTTCATAACTGTAGGAATATATTTGCCTACATTTATTTCACTCCAGACTTTTCTGTGTGATATTAATATTTCACATATTGTTGTCATGCCCCACTAAACGGTTCTGTCAGAAACTCAAAGGGATACGCCTATTATTAGTTAGAATAAAGTCTTGTCTTGGACACTTGACACTTAATAAGATAAAAGCAGGCATTATTATTTCTACATGCTTTGTTTTGTTTCAATATACTAAGGTGCAACAAATTCAGTGTGTGTTAACTCCTGTGGCCCAAATATTTCTGGTCACATCACAACCTTAAGATCCAAACCCTTAATTAAGCCAATTATTGCAGATCTGTGACTACCTTGCATGAATGCTACCTTCATGCTACCTTCAGATGAATTAAATTAATACATGTTTATTTCTTCTTCTTTTTTTTTTTAAAGAGACACACAACATGGCAGGTTCTCCAGTTGTGACCCCCAACTCCACCCGTGATAAGTCGAGCCGTTTCTATGTGGTGTCGTGGATCAACAGGCTGCTCAAAACAGACTTCAAAAATGTGCAAGAGATGGGAACAGGTGATTAATTACAGCAAATGAACTGGTCATTTGATGCTCATCATGTTCATTCAGCCTACTTTTATCACATAGTGAAGGCATGGACAACTCTAGTCCTTGAGCTCAGATGCTCTGCACGCGTTAAATGTTACTAATAATAACTGCATTATTAGCAAGAACTTTGTTCTGAGGAGATAATTCAATGACTTGAATCAGGTATTGGATCATCTGTGACTTACCTTATCAGATCAGGGCATTTCTATCAGCATTAGAGTCCCTCACTTTTACCTCCCTATGCCTTTTAGTTGTTGGTGCAATGTCAGCCACTTTCCTAGCAAGCAAAGTTATTCAAATTTCAATAGTCATGGCCTGTTTTTATTTGCAAAACAGTTTTTACTGTGGCTATGCATAGTATATTCTCAACCTAACAATTCTGGGTTTTACCTAAAAGTCTATTGGTTTTTCTTTCACCCTTAATGAAAATGTTCACAATAGGAGAGAAACTGTATTGGATCTTGCAGCTTCCCGTTTGTGTCATGTGAAGAGAGACATGTTTAATCTGTGTATAAAGCAGGAGAGCAGCTTGTTCACAGACAATTAACTAGAAGATTTTACCATTCAAAAAATCAACAGGTAATATCAAAACAAAGAGGAAACCTGATCGAATTTATAGTAAAATAACTCAAAGAGCTTTAGTAATGTAAAATAGAATGATAAAAAATAAATTTGAACACCCTGTAACGTATTTAAGCACTGAGTTTGTTCATACAACATTTAAAGTTAATTCTACACACTTCATAACAGAAGTTTTGTGCAACATAGTTTCTCCAAACCACATAGGGAAGTTGTTGTTCCACTTTACAACCCTCATGTCAACTCATGAGTTTGTGTAAAAGTTGGTTTAACAGATTGAAACCTTTAGTTTCCAGACATATTTGGATACCGAGGTTTACAATATTGCCTAATAATTGCTTTATTTTGAGTTTGCATCTCATGAGGAGTCATTGTAATGTGATTTATCTTAGTTTGTGATTGCAAAGTGAATATTAAAGGCTGAAGTTGAACAAAAAAGTTAAATACAAGTATAGTACAAACCACAGTTCTGCTGCTGCCTGTCTTGAAGCAATACAAGCACCTAAAGGCTTTTGTTTTGAACCAACTTTAAAAAGTTTACATAATACTTAGGCTCCTTTTTTACCATGATTTGCATTTCATTATTGCAAATGCCCTTCCTTCCATTGTCACAGCTTGTAAATTTGTTTGTGTGGTTCAACAGGTGCATGCCAGTGTCAGATGATGGACAGCACTTTTCCTGGCTCCATTGACATGGCTAAGGTGAAGTTTGATGCACAGAGTAAAGAAGACTATAGGCACAATTTCAGGCTTCTTCAGGACGCCTTCAACCAGAAGGGTGTTAAAAAGGTATGGATCTGTGTTTGCATTAACAAAATTCACTCTTTATGGGAAAAAAAGTACTGTTGTTCTCAAGGAATATGCTGACATTTTTAACCCCTTCACTGGCAGTACCAAAATCACCAAAAACGGCTGAAAAGGTATACCCAAATTAAATCAGCTGGAAGAAGAAAAAGAAATGTTTTTTATTCACAAATAAAAATACAATTCATTCACTAAATGAATTGCACATTTAGTACAATGTACTAAATGTACAATTTAGTACATGATTGTGCTAAATTGTACATGTAGCACAATTTAGCTAAATGTGCGAGATGACTCTGCGAGATTCTGTGAAATGTCTTTAATGTCTTTTTGTTTTGTTACAGACTATCCCAGTTGACGGTCTCATAGAGGGAGATTTCAAAACCTGCTATGAGTTCATGAAGTGGTTAAAACTTTTTTACTCAGAAAATACAAAAAATAAAGAATCTACTCCTGTGAAAGCAACAATTTGTAACAGCGAGGAGATAACTCCAGTTTCATCATCTTCAGGTACCCATTTTTCACTTTTTTCTTCCATGTAATAAAAGAAAAAGGCGTTAGTTGGCTTTCATTTACAGGAGACGATTAGGGCAACCAAACAGCATTCTTGATTTTTTCTCATAATTTTGAGTTTTCCCCTCATAATTTAAACTCAGAATTCTAATTCTGTGTCAATGTATGTCAACATCCAAATAAACAATAAATATTCTTAGGTGTATGTTCATTATGTTATTGGGGGAAAAAATAACATAACATAACAGTTTCTTCTCTGTTATAGGATTTGTAAACCTGCATTTGATCAACTCTGAAAGCTTTTAGATTTAAGTTTTGAAGCTGGATTTGCCTGATGGTGCATAAACAATTTAAACAATTCTGAGAAAAAATGTCAAAATACAGAGAAAATTGTAAAAGTTCTGAGATTAAAGTCAGAATTTTATGAAAATAGTCAAAATTCTGAGAAACAAAATCTAAATTCTGAGATAAAAGTCAAAATTCTGTGGAAATGGTCACAATACTTAAATTAAAGTCTGATTTCTGAAATTAAATTCAGATTTCTGAAAAATAGTCAGAATTCTGAGAAAAAAGCCAAAATTTGGAGAAAACAAAGTCAGAATTCATTTTATTCAGTTGCCCTAATCCTCTTCAGTATAATCAAATTCTTCTGTCACTTTTCAGAGAACTCAGACATTGAAAGAAACGGCACTGCAAGGACAACTAAAACTTTTCCGTACACTGAAAAGTGGAAGGAGGAATACGGTTGGGCCGATCCCAGCTCCCTGGGAGAGCAGCACACCTACTGCTCCATCTGCCACATCAACCTGGCTTCGTACAGGAGGGGCGCTGTTGAGCTGCAGCGGCACACGGAAACAAACAAACACCAAAAAAGGGCGAAGGATTTCCAAATCTGTGAAAATAAAACCGAAGTCGCCGAGCGATTCCCCTGCAGCGACGCGGCTGTCCGCTTCATTTTCAACCGCTGCTACACCGGATCTGCTAAAGGCGAGCAGGTCTCCAGACATTTTGCACGCTGCAAACTGGGGCTGAAGTACCCCAAAGACCTTGTCGCTGTTAGCAACTGCACTCCTTACTGTGTTTATGTTTATGAAGCACTGGCAGCTGGAAACGACGACACTGTCACCGTCGTTCTGTTGGGCTTTTTCGACTCTGAGTTCTCTGATCACAGCATCCGTCTTCTGGACGCCATTGAGTCGGCGGACGGAGCCGGAGACAAAACAGCAGCAGCGGTGGTGCAGGCCTTGAAAAGACTCAAGCTTTCCACCGATAACCTCGCTGTTTGTTACCCCGGTGACGGCGAAGCTTCGGAGCAAATCTGCTCACATCTCAGGGAGCTGAACCCGAACGTAATACCCTTAGGAGGCCTGTACGCTATTGCTGATGCTGCGTATCACGCTGGGGTTCAGGAGCTCCCCAGTCAAATCCAGGAGCTGCTGGTCGACTTGTATGCACACTACTCCTCTTGCTCTACAAAGAACGACAACCTCAAGGCTCTCTTCGGTTCAGATATCACTAAAAACAGCAAGCCATTTTACCTCAGCATCAGCTGCCTTAGATTCCACCAGCTGGTCACCAAATTGACAGAAATATGGAGCGATTTGATACTTTACTTCAGTTCCTGCCCTGAGGATAATGAAAAAGCCAAGTCATTGTGTTCCCAGCTGAAGGATCCCAAAGTCAAGGCAATGTTTATGTCACTGGACCACGCATTAAAGCCACTGGAAAATTTTCAAAAGCAAATTCAGGAGTCGTCCTGGGCTAAGATGCCACTCATCCTGGAAGAAGCCAGCATGTTGCTTAGCACGTACACGTCTCGCTTCCTTCAGCTCAACGCCGCCGCTCGCTACCTCAGTGAACATGATGCTCAAATCCTGAAAAACAAGAAGCACCATCTCTCAGGCCCGGACCTCAATCTGGGCGGGAAAGACATGGAAGATTTCCTAAAAACAGAGGAGGCTGCAGAAGTTTTGCCACAGCTACAAGAAGAGCTGCTGCTGTTTTATGTTGCAGCAACATGTTGCATCGCAGAGGAGTTGCCTTTAAGCGACACGGTGCTAAGAAACATTGCTCAGCTGCTAAACCCGGAGAGCAGCCTGAAGGTTACCGATGTAGCTGTGGAGGAGCTTGGGACAAAGCTGGGAGTCTGCAGCTCCCCTGAGGAGGTCAGGCAGCTCAAACAGGAGTTCAGTGAGTATCAGCAGGAGGAGGAGAGGAGTAACCAGGGAGTGAATGGAGACACACTGGAGAATCACTGGGCGAGGGTACTTGAAGGCACAAAGCTCACCTCAGTGTTCAGGAAGCTGGTTCTGACCCTGCTGTCATTCCCATGTCCTCCACTGGATGCTCAACATGTTTTATCCCAGGTATTTTAACAACTTCCTTAAAATATTGTAACTTTTACATTTAAAGCTGCAGTATGTAACTTTTATTAAAAAAAATATTTTTTCACATATTTGTTTAAACTTCCACCATGTCATGAAACTATTATATGAGACAGATAATCTGGAAAAAATCAAGCTCCTCCACCTCCTCCCAGTGCTAACTAGAAACAACCAATCAGAGCCAGGAGGAGGGTCTTAGTGCTGTCAATCACCCTCAGTGTATCGCTCACCTCACTCCCTTGCTCGCTGCTACGTTACAGCTAGTACATGAATGCTAAGTCTAGTTAGCCTAGCCACTGATGACAGCAGATAAATGGTTTTCCTGTAATGTTAAGTTGTTTCTCTACCATCATCACATTTAGCAAGAAGTACACTTGATTGATTGACAGCGCTAAGACCTACCTCCTGGCTCTGATTGGTTGTTTTTGATTTGATAATAGCCTTAGTAATTTTTTGGCTAAAAGTGATTTATTATTATTTTTTTTTTTGCCTAAAACTTCTGTTGTATTTTTAAAGGTAATTTTTGGCCAAAAATTTGAAAAATTGGAAGGTGACGATATTAAACTGTCATGACATAGTGACAGTTTTAACAAATATACTGTATAAAAAACTGCAGCTTCAACTAAATAACTGATATTGTCCTCTTTCCTTCAGGCTTTAGACATCAATGATGTTGCACCGTTTTCTGAGAGTGATACCGTCACAGAAAGCGACTGTGAGGTCATACCTGACCGTGATCTCACTAACAGCAGCAAAAAAGACCTCCACCTTTACGCCACCGGTACAAAGCAATCCTACACGAAGCAGATAAATGAAAATTAGGGATGCAACTCATCGATTAATGAGTTAATCTAAAGTTCATTGATCTTATCGATTGACTAATGATTCATTGATAAGTGGTCATTTTCTGAAAAACGTGAATTTTCGCTTATGTCAAGATGGTTGACTGTCATTTAAGAGAAAATTTTCATAATATGCTGAGTTAAAACATTTTTAAATCTTAACATTATTTTGTGTCAGCTGTATTAAATACTGACTGGATAAAAATGTGGTTTTCCCACATTATTAAACTCAGATATATTTCTAAAATATAATAAAAAGTAACCTCAGAGGTTGCTGAATAAAAGAATGAAGATATTTCCAAACAGAAACACATAAAGTGCATTTTGCAACCCGAACCAAACTCTGTTTGGACCGTTTCTTTTTCCGTTCTGGTATGGCCCCACTAGGTTTGTTTTTGTATCAACTGGCACCGCTTAAGGATAACCAGCAGCGCCCTCTGCTGGAGGGTGGCCACACTACAACACTAAGCACAATGTCCGCTTAGACTAACATCTAAGCGAGGTTATTAGTTAATTGGTTGCAGATAATTTTAGTCTTATACGCCATTAATAAACAATTAATCGTAAGTCGGTTGTTTGCATCCCTAGAAAAACGCCACATTTCTGTGATTACGTTATGATTTATGTTTTAGAATCAAATTTTGTCATATTTTAACTCTTGATTTGCTTTTCCAGCTTTGAATGGCTTCGATTTGAAGCCTTGTGAAGTCCGCCTTATCAAAATAAACGGTAAAAATTAATTATTTTATTAGCCTAAATAACTGTGTAAATACATTTTTATTGATAAAATTTAAAACATCTCTCTAGCCTTCAAACTTTATAAAGTAAGCACTGAAAGTGTCTGATGCCATCAGTAATAAAGTAACTTTTGTTTCTTTAGATTGTGATGGTTTGTTGAATGGCTCTCTGTCACATGAGGTAATATATGTTCATTATTTGCATCTTAACTGATTTTGATTAGATTATAGACCATAAATGCAAATCTAAACTCTACTATTGGACCTGAGAAACCTGACTTTCTTGATCAGTGTCCTACATCAAGACAGTCCTGTTTTGTTTGTGTATTTGCATGTGCAAATGAGAAATGAGAGTGTGTTTCGTCTCAGGGAGTTTGGAGGGGAGGTCATGGCTGGGAGAGCAGCTTACGCCAGAAACCACAGGCCCGAAAAGTCTTTCAGGCTGGTGTTGGTACCTGGTCCAAACCCATTGGCCTAATTAAAGGCCGCAAAAGTGGTGCGGACTCCATAGATGAAGAGGTAGGTATACCTGTTTGTGACATGCAGAGCTATTTATTGCAAGAACCATTATAATCTTACTTTGTTCAGTCAGTGTAATTAGGAGTATAGCAGCCAATGTGAAATAAATGTTAAAGAAACTAAAACAAGAGGTTGATTATTTTGGTCAAACGTGTGAAAATAAACAGCAACAAACCTTTCAAACAGTTCAGAATGTGCAATTAGTAATTTTAAATATAATGTAAATTAAATATTAAAGCTCAAAGCGTATAATTAGACGGAATAGATCTGCCCTTATGGATCGACCATATTGTCACTCGTGTTTCAATATCAGCACCGATACAAAACATACCAGATTGTTACGTCTGCAGTATTAAATATGTTAAAGTCCGTCTTGGGAAGGCTACGTTCAACAATTTCAACTTTTTTCTAAGATTATGTTAAGGCTTAAAAATCACAACTTTTTGAAAAAAGTATGGCAAAATCTGTGATTTTAGGCTCCAACAATCACAAAAAAACATCACAAAATCCTGGAGGGTCTGAGTAATTATTGCAGACATTAAATATTAAAATGTAAATACTTTTTGTGAAAAAAACTGGAGAATATACTGCTTAAAGCACATGTGTCAAATTCAGGGCCTGGAGGCCAATCTGGCCCACTGTAGATTTTTTTGTGGCCCTCTAGACTCCAAATTACATCAATTAGTTCCTCCAGTTTTTCATAAATTCTCAAAATTCACACAAAATCAATAAAAAACTTAATTTTTTTCTGATTTTTACTGCAATTTTTTTCTCAATATTGACCAAAATTATTGGGTTTCATTGCTTTACTTCATGTCAAGTTATAGTCCAAGACAAATATGGCAATTAAAAAACAACATACATTGGTGCAAATATTGTTAAAATTCCTTACAGATATTCCTAAATTAGCTCCACAAAATCTGTGATTTTATTGCAAAATAAAACAAACACAAAAACAACCAAAATCCTGGATGAACTGATCCGTGAGAAAACATGTTCAAAATTATTTAATTTTAAGCAACACTTATTGAATTAAAAAGCAAATAGCTATGTATAGATATTGTAACAGTTTAATGGGTTTTATCAATACATTCTGGCACAACCAGCCCTTTAAGAAAATTCAGATATTTGATGTGGCCCAAAATGAAAGTTCAACACTCCTGACTTAAAACGTTCTACCGTAGAAAATTTAACTTTTTTCAAGTTAGTTGTAATAGCTTGACTTCATTGATATTTCTTTAAGCTTGAAGGAATGTCACCGTCCAGTAAAAGCACTCCATCCAAAGGTCAATACCAGGTAATTATCCATTTCTGACAGTATGGTTGATCTAACTTACAGACCGGACGCCCGGTCTTATAAAATGTCTTTGTCTTGTTTTTCTTTACTTCTGTTTTTCTGCAGGATGGGAAAGGATTCTCTGTGGGGGAGCTGGTGTGGGGGAAACTAACTGGGATGTCCATGTGGCCTGGACTGGTGATGCCGTGGAAATCCAAGCACGCTCCTCCAGGCATGCGAAGGGTGGAGTGGTTCGGCGATGGGATGTTTTCAGAGGTAAAATCTGCTGCTCTGGTCAATCAGTTTTAATTTTTACGATTTATTTGTAACTGAGTGTCGGGTTTCTGTTGCAGGTCAGCACAGAAAGGCTGAAGCCATTTAGTTTCTTCACTTTGTGCTTCTGCAAAAACTCCTTCGCCAGTCTGCCAGTCTATAAGGACGCCATCTACCAAATCTGTGAGGTAATCAGAACAAACATGTTGCTACCCGCAGCCAGCACGGAGGGGGAATGTTTTCACTTCTCTGAATTGTTATTATGTCTCTAGCTCTTATCTCATTCCTTCCCTTTGCATTATTTACTCACAACTTGAAACCTGTACCATGGCTCAAAAAAGCTGACACAAAGTTGTGCGCAGTTTTAAAGTTTAAGGAAAGGACTTGTGATTGAACCAAAGGTTAACCTTCCAGCAGGACTGTGAACCTAAACATACAACCACATTTACAGTGGTGTAGATCAATGAAAATCCATGTGCTAGACATAAAAATCTGTGGCAATAATTGTTTTTGGCAAATGCTTTCCATAAAATCTGACTGAGCTTGAGCTATTTTCTCAAGAAGAATAGAAACATTAGTTGAGTCTCTGGATATTGACAGCTGGTGGAGATATAAACCAAATGACCTGCAGCAAAATGTGGTTCCGCCATCTTTGATTTGCTTTCATCTTCATAAATATGGTCTGCTTAGTTGTGTTTTCTCAGGAAAGTCAGGTTTATTTTTATAGCACATTTCAGCAACAGGGCAGTTCAAAAAAAATACAGTCACCAATTGTGAAATAAACAATAAGGATTACATTGTACATTACAAGAAATATTCAACTCTGGAAAAAAAATTAAGAGACCACTAAAAATGATCAGTTTCTCTGATTTGACTTTTTATATGCTGTTCTTTTATAGAGCTTCCGAGCGTGACGTCACTGCTCTAGGCGGAGGGGTCTGAGCGCCATGTTGTTTGGCCACAAACATAACGGCGAAATGAACATAACCGACTGTCTCACAGATATTTTGAATTTTTGAATATTTTAAGTAACTTAAAATAATTTAGCAATGGTACAAACTTGCTGCGTTATTGGATGTAATGTCCGATCACTCGACCGAAACGGTAAAAAGATGGAAAACGGACTTTTGTTTCACTTTTTTCCTGCCTGTAAACAACGCGATGGGGCTAAGCTAACAGAGCTAAGCTATCGGAGCTAACTAAAAGGAGATGAATGTCCTGGGTATCAGCGGTGATACGTCCTGATATTAAGTTCTCCAACATCCCAAGATATCTACAAGTTTGCTCCAGACATGTCTATTCTGGTGAGTGTCTAAATTTGCTTTGTTGGTGTTGTGTCATAATGTTTTGCTATGATTTTGTCCCTCTGTACTCATGTTCAGTTATGTTGAGTCCATTTAAGTGGGTCAACCTTGTTCAGGTCGGCCTTATATTTTTTATGCAACAGTCCGAGTTTTGTCAGTGGACATCGAGGTTATTCCATTATTGTGAAGTAAACTATTTTACTTGTGTTATCAAATTTGCAGTATTAATACTGATGTGTGTTCTGATATCTCCTCTTCAAGGCAAACCGACGTATGAAATGGATCAGATCAATCCAGAAGAGGCGATACAGCAAGACCATGGTGGATCAACAAGTTACAGAGACTGTGTTGTCATTATTTACCCCAGAAGAGGTAAATAAT
>CAEGAG010057629.1:0-12667 GCA_903067065.1 Brachyrhaphis terrabensis
CTGTGTATATGGTGAAAGTTTGAGTGATTGGAACATAATATGTAAATTTAAATGCCATGGCTTACCTGAGAATTGCTGCTGACCACCTCAACCCTTCATGATGATAGTGTTACCCATTTACTGATGCCTACTTCCATCACCATAATTCATCATGTCACAAAACTCAAGTCATCTGAAAATGTTTTGTTGAACATTACAAGGAGTTCAATGAACACTAAAATTACTACAAAACAAATGGAATGAACACTAACAGTAAAGTTCTGTTTAATATTTTGGTCTGAAACCAAAGAGACTCATAATTGTACACATGTAAAGTTGTCCTTGAAAGCTTTGGAGCTCATAAAGAAGATTGAACATAAAATGTCAAACTCATTCTTATATCATGCTGTTTTATAATATCTTGTGAAGAATCATAGGAAAGGAAATTTTAAAAAGCAGAGTCAGTCCTCCGGTCTTGGAACAAGTACTCTCCATGGTGCTTATGTTTAATGATCCCATAGAGAATATTACCTCCTACCTATCTGAGAGGAGCTCTCCTGAGTTAAGTAAGTTTGATGGGCTGTGTTCCCCCCAACACTCCCCAACCTGAGCTCTATGCTTCTCTGACATGGGAATAGAAGGCAGAGGCCCCTGTGAAGTGAGGAAGGAGATTTGTGCACAGCCTGTTGTTCCCTGCCTGTCTTCCGCTGTGCCATAAAGCTTTAAACTCCCAGTGTGCACAGTTTGGAACAATGAGATCCAAGCTGCACCGTCTGAAGAGTCCACCCTATGCTTATTCCTGCCTGATGTTTTAATTCCTCCTTCTGGAACAGTACAAAGCAAAATGCATGGGTACACAGAATGTCTGACACCAAGGGTAAGTTAGGGTTCTCAGAGTATTGCAGGGAAGAGAAAATGTTCATTTTAAAATAATAAAATGTGTCTTGTCAATATGTAGTCTTTCTCGTTAAAGACTACATATTGAGTTAAACTGGACAGAATCTGTTCAATAAAATCTATGAAAAAAGAGGCTTGATTGTGGCCGTAATCAGAGTTTTCTTCTGTCTTAGATTTGGAAAGATGTTGAACATTTTTTAGATTTTATTATAATGAATAGGAGAAAAACACATGTGAAGCGTATTTACTGAGCTCATACTTTATATTCAGGTGCTTGAGAAGAATAGTTTCAGCTTTTTTTTTCTGAGTATCTTTCTGTTTGCTGAGTAAATCTGCTGCTAATTTTTTCACCCAGTAAACGTGTTCATCATTATCCATTCATTAGAACGTATTGTTTGTTTACCGTGGCCCCATTTCCAGAGAGCCCAAAAGGGGGCCGGTGGAGTTGGAAGTCCCAAACAAAAGCTTTTCTTCCCCACCCGCCTGGGCCTCAGAAATGCTCACTACTCAGTCAGCACAATGGCTTTCACTGAGCTTTTGGCCACTCATGAGTGACAATTGAATCACAGTGAACTTTCCCAAGTACATGAGCCGAGGTGGCTACACTGTAAAACATACTTTTGGAAAATGTGAATATTTGTATTATTTTAAATATATTTTATATTTTTATTTATTTATCTACATTTGATGGAAATGTAGGTCACTTTTTCAGATGCCTGGCTAATTCTTGATATCTCCTATTTTTACCGAAGTGTGAAACTTGATTGACTCATTAAGAATATTGATGAAATGCTCTTAATAAAGTGATAAGTATCATAGGACACAGGGCCGATGCTGCCAAGCAGGGTTAGGGATTGTTTTCTTTTGTTTTTTTGAGGAAGCTTCAGGTTTAATTCAGGATTTTCAGTATCACAAAGCTGATTGACTTTTTACTGGTGTTTGTCACCATGGTAACTAATTATGAAAAGGAAAAAGAAAGCACTGCCTCTCAATCAATCATTATCCCAAGAAAATGGAAACCAAAGAACACTCCTCCTGGTTCATGTTACTCCGCCTCATCAAGTCGCACAGTAACTTTTTGGTTCATCATAAAATGTTGGAGGACAATATTTTAGCAGAATTAAGCATCATGTTTCTAAAGTACTGGATTGAGCAAGAGTTCATTCCTGTTTGAGTCTGAAACTTTGGATTGCTAAAAGAATATTTTGGCACTAGTTGTCTTTATTCGACAGTGATCTAACAGGAATAGAGGGAAATATGTGGCAAAGGAGCCCAGGGCAGGACTTGAACTTGGTATGGTCAAGTCAGGTACTGTAGGCTCTGTAAGCGGGACGTCCGCTCTAACCACTGCGCCACACGACGCCCAGAGTCTGATACTTAGAATGGTCCAGTAATCGTGTTTCTTAGTTGACGTTCCACACCTGAAAAGATCTTCTCATCATTTATCATGAGGACAGAGCACATCACATTCATGGTTACACTCATTCATTCGTCAGAAATTTATGCCATACTTTTTGGTTTGTGTATCCAGGGGAAGTTGCTAGATAATTAAATATCTAGCAACTATCTAGTTGTAGTTAATTTTTCACTTAACTACAACATCAAAAATAGCAGGAAAAGACATGTTTCACTTCTATTTCACTGCTGTTTCACCTGGAAGAGTCTTCTTTCTGTTCAACAGAACCGAATCATCTGAATCATGGAAAACAGTCAGGATTCCCAAAAACGTAGTTCATTCTTCAGTTTTATTCAGTTTCTTTATCTAACGTCCATTTGCAACACATCATTTCTAGAAACTTTACATCTTTACTGATTCAGTCCAGTAATACATAAATTCAATTTATTCTAATTATCAAACAATGCTGTTTAGTTCAGTTCATTATTGAAATTAGTTCAAAAGGTTCAAATATAAGCATTTCTTAGGAAGCTCCTTAGTGATTCCTTTGCAAATGGAAAATACTCAGCTTCTTTTCTGTAATATAGCAAACTGCTGAATTTAACTCAATTTCAGATCTATAAATTAGATTTTTTTTTTTGTCCTTGTGGAAAATAAATAAATCAGATTACAAGTTTTGGTTGCAAAGTTGATCAATTTACACAATTATCATTTGTTGTTTGTATTATTTATTTGGATGTAAATTTTCCACTTACTTTTTTCTAGAACTGTTCACCAGCTGCTTTTTTACCAATGTTGGACAAACCAAACATGATAATTTGCCAGCACAGATACAAACACTGGATGACTCAATTTGACCACAGCAGAGTTTTACAGTGTATGGATGAATGGTCCTTCATGGAGGGCCAGGCACAGCTGCATTGCTGGGAGGTCTGCCTATTGTCTGGGCCACATAAAGGCTGTAGGAGCCGGGGACAAGGCTTTACAACTCAGCCCCAAAAGCTGCTGCTACACCCCCACCCCACCCTCTTTGCCCACGTCACTGATGCATCAAGAGATGTTGCTGAACATCTTCAGATTGACACAATAAGAGCAGGTTTATTAGAACAGGCACTCAAAAATTCTAATTTCAAACTATTTTGAAAATGTTTTGCATTTTTCTCTGTATTTATACAGAAATTTGTGATCATTCCTTTTTCTCTTGCTTCTTTCAGACAGCAGTATTCAGCTCTTCACTTCTTCAATGAAGCTTTTACCAGCAGCTCCTGTGAAGCCCAGATTGTCAGCGCAGGCCTTTAGCGCTTGTTCTCATGTCTTGTCAGGTGCATCTGTGTTGATGTCCGACTGAAGGAGAAGGTTGTCAGTCACCTGATGAAGAGTCTTATTGTAGACGGGACCGTTCCAAACACATGATAACTTGTACAATGTGTGGGAAGAAACAAGAAATCCTTTTGTAGGCTCCTCTGAATTTGGTAAAATCAAAACCAACAAGAGATTAATCAGAGATTATGAGAACTGGGATTTCCCTTCTGTTGTACTCCTCTGTTCCAAATCAGAGAAACTTTGGGATGTTATAGCAAGAAAAATGTATCAATAAAAATATGGATCTTCTACAAAGAGTTGTGGATCTTTGTGTTTGTGTTGTGATGTGACTTTTTTCCCTTTTATTATCTACTTCTTTGTAGTCACATTATCAGCAGCCATTTTACATTGCAAAGATTAACCCTGAAGATGGTAAATATTTGGGGCAAGTACTTGTATAGTACTTTATCAAATCCAAAGCACTTCACACTACATTCAGTCATTCACCCATTCACACACACGCCTTCACACACGCATTCACACACTGATGGTGTTAAGCTGCTGGACAGTGCAGCTGCAGCTGAAGCTGCTATTATAGGCAAAATAGAAGAAAATCCCACAAGGTTTCTGTCTTTTTTCTTTTTTTACAAATAAAAAACTAAAAGTGTGAGCTTGGTGACAAAATAGATGTTCTTGGCATAGTGTTTAAGGGGCATTTGTATTCAAGCCTCTTAAACTACAATACCTGGGGAAATAGTAATGGCAGCGTCATGCTGTGGGGATGCTGGATGGACTGAACACAGACCAATACTGGAAGAAATCCTGGTAGTAACTGCAGAAGACTTGACGCTGATCGTATATAGTAAATAGCCTGTACTTGTATAGCCCAAAGTACTTCACACTACATTCACCCATTCACACACACACACTGATGGTGGCAAGCAAAACATAGGAATGTATGAAACTGAAAGTCCAAACACCAAAGGATAATTAAGGCTTTTAACCAAAAAAATAAGTTATTTCAGTCTAGTTTAATGATTACTGTAACTAACAGTATGCTAAAGTTACTCTTTACTAGATATTGTTTTTAGTCATCATATCATAATGCATAACTATTCTGTTGATCTTTTCTGGTATTTGTAGATGAATAAAAAACTGCTCATAATTGCAATTTGTTTGTACAAAATCTACTAGTTTTTCATGTGAAAGATACTAAAAAAGAAGAGATGTTGTTCTTTCCCTTTTTCATGTTTTGCCCCCTGGTCACATTATCGTTGTGTCTTCTGAAAGCTCAGGTGATACATGGACAGTGTATGCTGTGCCCTGCTTTGTGACCTGAATGCACATGCAATGGATCAGCCTCCTGCTAATAGCAGGGACCTGTGCCTGTGGCCTTTACAGTGAGCTCAGAATAAAGTTCAAGTGTCAGAAGTTCAATTGATTTATAATGGTGAACTGGCTGTGATGAACTGCTGATGTCACAGCATTTCTCACCACTCATTTAGGGAATCAAGTAGTTTGCATACAAACAAGACGAATGGGCCGGTGGCTGCATGTAACCTTTCTCCTGTGCGTGTTCCCTGCAATCATATGCCACTGCTCCTTGGCTCTATGAGCTGTTTTTATTTATAGCCATGCTTTGCATGTGCATTTTGTGCTCTCAGGCCTATATGGCCTAGACCAAAAAGTAATTAAGCTGGGTAACTGTGTTTGCTAGTTAACTGAGACACACAGTGGATCCTGTATGGCTGCTTTCAAACCTACATTTCACACACGAAAAGAAAAAAAAAAAAAAAAAAACTTAGCCCAACGCCACAGTATCCCCACAAAACCAAAGTAATAAACATATCATTTGATAATATTTTGCCTTAGTCAAGTTTTTAAATACCAAACAATTAATGTGCTTTCCTCAAGGTGGGAAAGTACATTAAAGAGTTAACCTTTTGGATTAACCCTTTTATTGAATTATCAAATTTGGAGGCATTGTTTTTATTCAGATTAGTTTCAGCAAAAGTTGAAATTGAGGCTGCTCTAAACCTTTGGGAAATACAGATCAAATACTCGCTGCTGTTGTTTAATTTTGTGAGTCTGATTGCATATCTGTGATCACCAGTGAGGTAGCTTTCCTGATGAATGGAAGGTTGAAGAATGGCTTGTAATCCTGCAGTGGTGATTTGTCCAGATATTTCTTTTTCAGCTGTTTTTAAAGCCTGGGGGAAACAGGACAAAAGGAGGAGGAGTTTATTTGATAGGTTTTTTTGGGGTTGAGTTGGTGGAATCGTGTTGTTCTAAAGTTTAGTGAATCATAAAATAAGATAGTATCCCGTCTCCCTCTCTTATGCTCTCTGCTCTCTCTAAGAAACATGTAGTCGGGAGGAATTGACTTGATCAGTGCAGGCGTCTCATTGTTTCCATCCAGCCATGTTTTCGTTCACACCACACCATCAAGACTAAACTCAGTAAGAAAGTAATTCTTTAAAAGTAATTTTCCTAACAATGATATAATTTTTAATAAAGCCAATGTAAGGGACATAGTAACTGATGCTTTCACTGTGGTGTGTTGCTCTTGATAAGGCAAAGTTTGTAGGTTTAAGGGTTGACTCTTGTGTTTTATCTAACTTGCTATTAAGTTCCTGTTACTTATTTACACAGGGATCTTACAGTATCTTCCTGCAGTCAGAGATCGTATTACATTACTAATGTCTCTTCCTTCTTCATGTCACTTAGACAGGACAATAATTGGAGGTTGGGGTGGGAGCTTGGCAGCATTTAGTAGATGTAACTGTTTTAGTGCCAGGAGCTTGGTGACACAATAGACGTGCTTGGCGTAGTGTTGATTGGATTCTGATCTTAACAAGGTTGGTGATATTATTAGTGAGATCCAGTGGAGTATCCGGAGAGTCAGGAGACAGAATACATCACCAACAATCAGGACGTTTTTCTGGTTCCTGAATTTAGAAGGAATCTGTTTAGATCTTGTGTCATACCTCTTGTTGGTTTTTAAAGTGGAGGTTTAACTGGATTCATTGAAGTGCAGCAAACCTGGTTTTCATTGGAATTCCTGTGATTTCAGTTTGATGCTGATTTTATGGCTGCAGCCTGCTGCAGGTTTTTCTCTGGTGTCTGGGTCGAAGACACATTTCTCCACTTTGCTGTCCAGACTGTTTGATGTAAGTGCAGACATAATCCTGTTAAACATCTTCCTAGATTTGAAGGATGGAATTTATAGATTTTTTTCTTCACTCCAAGAGATTTCCGAGGGTGACTGTTTGTTGTTATGCTGGTAGGTTTCTTCATTATTTAGATTGGATCAAAATGCCCATATCCAGAATTTACCTCCACATTTACTTCAAGCTAAATCTTCTTTTCTATCACTTCAGTTTTCTGGAGAAGTTTGTCAAAGTCTTTGGAGGAGAACTGAGGTATGTTCTACTGGCTTAGCTTGTGGGTCAGAAAATAATCTAATACTCCCACAGTCTGTAGTTTTGAAGTAATCCAGTTGTGAAGGTAGAGAGTGTAAAGGTTTATACAACATGTGAGTACGTAAAATCGGTTTTAAAAGGCAAAAGTTATCAAAAGACAAAAAATAAATAAATCTACTGGGAGAGATGTAAGCTTTTCAGCATTAGGTACCATGCATAATATATAATGAAACCTTACTCTACACTTTTATGGAAACATCACACTGACACATCAGAAGCTAAAACTTAGTCTGCACATATTTTACTGCATGAAAATTTACCTGCACTCATATGTAATATTTTATATTGTTTCAAAAAAGCTTAAAGCACTTTTAAAGTTTATTATCAAGCAAATGGAGGAGGAAGTAAAGCTGTCAATTCTGCGAGTTTTACAACATGCTGGAAATAAATACAATAGAGCTGAAATGTTAATTAAATATATCTAATTTAATTAACATTAAATTAGATATAATTTATCTATTAGTTATATTAGATATAATTTATCTATTAGTTATATTAGATATAATTTATCTAATTTAATGTTACAAATCAATCTTACCAGATTGATTTGCTTCTGGTAAGAAGCAAATCAATCTAATGTTTAACATCAGGACATATTCTAGGCTGAAATAGGTTTAAATTTTCATATCAAGTGGAATTATCTTAAATCTCTCAATATTCAGTACAATGGCACAGTGAGTGACTTTGACCTGAGTCAAAAATACATAAGACTTTTTTGATCTGATCTGATCTTTCAATGGAAAGATCAGATCAGACCAAATGTGGTAAGATAATGAAGGTGAGAAAATATTAGAAGTGATTTCTAATGCAGAACAGTACAGCAATATTCCTTCTACAGCACAAGCTGTCTATCTAAAAGAATGTAAAAGAAGATTTTTTTTTTTTTTTTATAAAAAGTAAATAAATGGTAGAAATGCATTTAAAAATCAGGAGACAAAATAATATTTTGAAAAATTTTCCAAAAGGCCTAAAGAGAACTTCAGATCAAGTATTATTTATCATGTGTGGACTAATACAAAATGATGCTTCTAAAACTGTTTCCATGCGGTCTAATACAATTCTTTTAGGAACTTGAGAAAACATATGGTTGAAAATATTTTTGCCAGTTGGAATTTTTCTTAGATATTCAACTTGTAGAAGAGCTTTAGATGCAGTAATCATAATGGTCGTGATCAGGTGGTGGTGGTGGAGTGGAGACCAGAAAGGAGGAGAGCCTGAGGAAGTCAGGTAGGACATACATTTACAGATCTCAGGTTTAAGTAAACATAATTTCAATATGGCAAACAAAAAGCACAATAAGAACAAAGACTGTTGTCACCATTCAGCAGAACCAAATTGAATCAATGCACTTTCATGATATGTTCATTTCTGGTTATTTTCTTAGATATTGTACATCTCTCTTGTCGAGGTTTTGTTTTTAATTTGCAAATGAGTTCCCTGACTGGAGAACTTAAGTTTACATTTAAACCGTTTTCTGCTCATGAATAGATAAAATATATCTGTATGTGAAAATCAACTGCTGTACTAATTGTGTCTCCTGAAAGCTAAAAAAGTCCACCTCTTATTGGCTGCTCTGATAATGTTCTTTGACACTGACAGCTGTTAGACAGGCCATATCAGCAAATGGATATTTCATTTTTATGATTTTGTGATTTTATAATAGTTTTGGCTTCTATAAAAAAAAATGTTGGTACTACTTCATTTCTTTTTTGGAGGGGTGAGAATAGAAAATCTGGGAGAGAACTCACATGAAATGTGTGTGTTGCTAGAATTACATGGCAAAATGTGCTCTCTCTCTCTCTCTGACGCCACTGTTTGTGTGTGCGTGTGCATGCAGGGGTGTGTGCATGTATGTTAGTGTCATGCTCCTCACTGCATAGCCGTTTGTGCGACTGATAGGACCCACACACACTAGAACTCCTCATTTATTCTGCTTATGTTTTCTCTACAAAGACTTCATCACACAGCGTTTCATGGAAGTCTTCAGACTGCTAGGTGAATCAAAATGCCAGCGACACCCATCCCCGGCCTGCATGTCATTTGTGAATAAACAGGGTGTCAGTCTGGCTGTGCTCCTGCTGCCTGCAGACAGCCTCTGTCAGCGTCAGACCAGGAAATGCCACCTCTCTGCTGACAGCTGCCTGTGCCGCGCTCACACCGGTACCCGCAGGGAGAACCCGGCAGCTCCCCACATGGCTCAATGCGCTGCCAAGCTAAGCACAGATCCCCAAACCTGCCACACGTTGCCCTGACAGCACTTCAGTATATATCTAAATAGAGCAGGAGCCCAGCGTGTCCCAGGGAAACTTTTACATTCGCCTCCATTCAGGGAGGATTTGTCACTGGGGAAGGAGGATAATGAAGCAGTGTTTCTTCTGTGCGTGTTCAAGGCAGTCCTTTCTAGCAGACATGGTAATGGCTGGATTGGATTAAATGAGCTCTCCTTGCTGTCAATCAAATGCAGATCTGTGAGACCTTCTTTTTACAGGCTCATTTATATTAAATGAAGATAATGTGAGCAACTTTAAAAAGGGAGATGGTTAAATATAAACAAACAAAAAATAATCTGGGCCTAAATTATGTAATTTATAATCAGTGATTTTCTCAACATCTGAAATTCAAACTGGTAAGAATAATAATGATTGACTAATAATGATGAGTTGCTTGATACTGATATATTCCACATTAAATAACATAAGGTCCATTCACTGGATCATGCCAAATTTTGAGAATCAATTTAATTCTTAAAACTAATCATTGTGGAAATTGTGTAACTCATCATTCTATAAGTCTTTATTGACTAATTGGTTGATTGAAGGCAGAGACTTTGGCAGTCTGATCCTTGGCTACAAAAGCCGGCTCTTCTGATGTGGAATGTCACCTCTAGGGTGGAGAAGGAGCCTGAGTTGGTGTGTGAGGTGGAAAGGCTACTCACTCGCTCTGGCTCTAGAACCTCAAGAAGGCCGGGACACTCTTACTCTGGAGTTGCCTGTATTGACAGGCATCAAGCTGGATTGGGCATATTTGTTGCCCCCAATCTTGGTACCTGTCCTTTGGGGCTCACCTCACAAAACAAGAGGGTAACCTCCCTCCACCTACGTGTGGGGGGAAGAGTTTTGACTTGTTTGTGCTTATGCACTTAAGATCAGTTCAGACTATCCACTCTTTTTGAAGTCCTTGGAGGGAGCAGAGAGCGATGATTCTGTTCCACAGTCTGCTGTCTTCTTGTGGGACACCAGATCCACGCAGATCGGTTGTCATAACAACCGAGTGGCAACAGATCCACTAGCTATCCACAGAGATTACCTGAGTATGAACACCAAAAACACACAAAGAACAGAACATTCAGTCCATTACAGTTTAATGTCTTCAGGATTGATGTTGATTTTGCGATTACCACAAGTCAACATTACACTATAAGCTAATTTAAACACCTGCTCTACTGATGAGCTGCCATCAGTTGGTGTCGCCTTCTTTAGCCAAACTGAAACACACCGGACTGCACAGCACAGCATCTACATTTTAAGGTTATCAGAGTTCGGCTAACATAATTGACCTCCTTCCCTCTCCCCCACTATTGTTTCAGTTAAAACTTTTTACTGACCTGTGAAAGGTGGTAACCTTGAACCTTGTTTTCTAGTTGTCACAGTGTTAGCAAAGCACTGCGTTCCTTTTTCTTTTATTAATCACACTTCCTGCTGTAGTTCACATTTAACATTTAGACAACTTGACAGCTAAAACCAAAGTCATCATAGTTGGTGAGAAGGTTGTTTTGCCCTTTAGCAGAAAGCGGGATCTTGCTCGCCTGAAATGTATGCTCATTTGCATACTGAATGCTGATTGGGTGTTTAGAGGGGGCAAGACAATTGTCCCAGCATACTTGCCTATCTTTTCTGGTGTTTGAACTGGATCCCATCTATTTTGCCATTTATTTAATATAATCTTCTATATAACAGGGGAAATGTCTGCTTTCCCCTTGATCAAGAGCAAATCTACCTATGACAATGTCCAGCTATAGACTCAGCATTATGCATAGAAGACCAACAATATTTTTCACAATATATTGAAAGTATAAATTTTGATCCACTAAATAAAATACAAAGCCTTTACTTGTGGCTCTCTGCAGTGTCCAATGGTCTTCAGGAAGAGAAATCTTAAAATCTAGGTGTTTTGTAACTAAACAGTTATTTTGTGTTCATTGGCTGCTTGTTAAATTCCACAATAGATAAGTGAGTCACTCATGAAGTTTACATATTTAGCCTTTGTGTCAGGTCTTTATTCAGATAATCTTTTCCCTTCTGCACAACTTTAACATAGCTTAGTAAACATGTTAGTTAAATGCATTTTGTCCCACTAATTGGTCTTAATTGTTGATAATAGCCCTGTGTCATTTTTCTTTAGGTCACCCTGACATGTGGCTGAGAAGGTGCCTTTTTTATCGATGTGACAGCTCTAAATGGAGAACCTTTGGCGGAGCGTCAAAGCCTAATTAATCACTCTAATTTCATCTCTCCATGCATCTTCCTAGGCACTGAGTGAATGGGATCAGAGAGAGCTGTCTGCACATTTGCCGAGCCTCCTCATGCTAATTAGCTACTAGCCCAGAGATGGAGAGGCCCTCAGGGCAAGAAGAAAGGGGCCGAAGTCAGCCTAAATGGCTATATAATGACCAAGGGAAAAGGAACCAGATCCCAGCTCACTTTGTTTGTATATTACATTCAAGTTGTTCATCTCCATTTCAGCTCCTCCCACTCACTTCCAGACAAACAAATGTTGTTTCTCCAATGTAAGTTATTGGGGCAACAGGCCTGTTCCTACTCTATCTGACCCTTTACTATCAACCACGGTCAACGGCATTACCTTACTTTGAATTGATGAAAATGGAGTTATGTCACCTCCACCAGCAATAATGGAACCTAAAAAATATTTTGCAAGTTCCGTAGTGAAAAGGTGAAAAGTTGTGTCATTTATTTCAACTTTAGATTGCTAATATTATTTTTCTTTATCTCTTTTTCTACTTTGAGATAAATTAAAAGTCCTACAGCTTAGAAAAATGTATCTTTAGTTGATTTTAGTTCTAAAGAACTGAACTTTTTTATAGTTCATAAGTGTTTCATAATAGTGGTATGAAAATCTATATTATCCATCCTTTGTTCATATCTGCTTATCTTTTCCATGAAAACTACCAAAAACTCTAACATATGAAACTCCACAGAAATGTAGCATCTCNCATCTCAAAGCCTTTCACCAAGTCCAAAGGTTTTGTCTAATCTAATCATCCCATTAACAACAAAATGTCATTTCTATGCCGTAAACACTATAACTGATTGTGCTCAGTTGTTCCTGTTAGTGTGAGTTCAGTTGGGGTACAATAAGGAGAAGCTGAGAAATGAAGCTGCAGCTTAACAGCTGATACAAAAACACATATCTTCTAAATTTACTTCAATGTTGATTTGTCATGACATGATTGCCATACTGAGAAGTGCGTGATACTGAATGCATGGAGCATTGACACAATAAAAGATACAAAGTCATAATATGCTGCTTTTTGGTTAAAGTTTCAGACTCTTTTTGATTATGACTACAGCAGCAAAACATGCTAATGGAAACA
>CAEGAG010057641.1:0-22305 GCA_903067065.1 Brachyrhaphis terrabensis
ACCTGAATATTTACAACTCTCTTGTTGATACACTCACATTACTTACCATAAAAATCTATCCTTGCGCGGACATGTCCTGCGGACCTCCGCGGACTGAAGTGGGTCCGAGTATGTTGGACTTTTCCTACCTAGCAAATCTGCCCGGTGCCACAGCGATAATGGACAAGGCACGTAAACACAATAGCCTTCGGTGATTGGCTGCGTAGCGTAAGTGAACCGTATCGTATCATTGGCTGGACACCTGTGACTCACTGAGTTAGATTGTTATTCGTCATTGGTCCATAGTCAAAACTGATGTCTGAGCTCAATGTGTAGTTTACGTTGGATTTTATTTTATGCGCTGCATAGATTTTATGGTGCGCAGAGAATGTGCGAGCAGTGCGCAATTGCGCAGGCGCGCAGCTTTGAGGGAACATTGGTGGTGGCACCATCATGCTGTGTAAACTCGTCAGTCGTGTCAAAGATTCTTAATTGGATTCAGGTTTTGGATCTAGACTTTGAATGGGCTGTTTTCAGTGGTTATTAAACACTGCATTATGATTCTGGCATTACGTTTCGGGTTCAGTCTCAAGTCTTTCACAGCCTCCAAAAAGATATTTTTGCTTGTCCACACAGATGGTGCTTACAGGTTGATGAGCAGAAGTTTTATGACTTTGTGTTTAGAATCGAGGCAATTATTTTTTATTTTTGTGCAGTTTGTTGCAATTTATTTCATTCAGGATTATCAGAGTGAAGTACACTTAATCTCACAATGTATACAAAACATAAAATCTTAATAAAATACGTGACAATTTGAGAGTCCAGTAGTTTTGAAAGCACTCTACTATACTGCAGAACTTTTATAGACGGTTCTGCTGTTTTTCCTTTCTAAATGTAGAAACTGAAGCGTCAAGAAAAAAACAAAAAAAAACACTCCACCAAATAGCATCACGCATGTTGCACAGTTGCATCAGGTGGAGTTTGCATGACTAATTACCCTGGCCTTAATATATCCGCACACAATGCATAATGTGTGTCATCTTAACACCTGCAACGCACTCTGCAGCTTTTGTCAGACTTTTTTAATGCCTGTTTTTTTTTTCTTGTTTTGTTTTTTTTTAAAAGGAGAGTTACCCCACATCGGCCTCATTCTTCTCTCTTTCAGCGGTTATGTGATTTTGGGATCCATTGCCAAAAATTCCAGGAAACCCTAGAGCTTCATGAGACATAACAAAGCTCCCTCTCTTCCTCAGTATGAGTCTCCTACAGCGAGTCTGCCTCAGCAGGGCTGAGAGCCGCAGCTTTACTCTTCGCGACTGCCTGGGATCGGCCCGCTTCTCAGTGCGACGCCCGCGCTAATTCTCCAGCACGGACTATTCAGACGTCGGAAGTCGCAATCATCTTTCAATACCATTAGGCGCGATGTGGCATTTACCACTAAATTAGGGAGAAAATTCAGCTTCTGAGGGTTAATATATGCGCGGCTCACAAGTCTGCTTAATTCCTAAATTTATTAGCATAACACATATCTCCGACAGGCATGAAATTGTAAATAATTGAGAGCAGCTCTTAGGGAGGATTCACTGGTCGCTCAGACGAGGTCGCGCCGAGCTTTTAATGGCAAAAGTGGAAATTAGATTTGGATCAGCAAGGTAGCAGCGCTAAATTGGAGAACATCCAAAACCACATCCAACCTCCCCAGCCCTCCTCCTCTGCTTCCAGCACTAATCTCCCCATAAGAAGGGTGTAGGCGGAGGGGGGGTCACCCATGTTTTCTGGTGGGGAAATTTCTCTCCTCCCTTCTCAAACGCACAGATAAATGCAAATACAGACGCACCTATTGAGCCCGCCACCCAACTCGTGTTTATGTTCGCTGCTTGAGTGACTGGTATTTCATTTCGTCCCTGCCCAAAGCCATTTTGCACAGTTTGGCTTGGCCAGGGTATCATTACTGGCCATTAAGTCTAACCTGAACTAATAGGGTCTTATTTTCCAGAGGTGGTCTCCCAGGTGGCTGTCGCAGGAGCGACTGGCACTGCAGGCACACCGAGTCCAATAAAAATGTTGCCTGACTCAACCCATACATAGAATGCAGATTATTTGGTAACAAGAACCCATTGTTCCACTGGAATTGTGGGAGGAGGGTGGTTTTGCGTTGTTTCCAATTAAGGCGGGTGTAATGAGGGCAGTCAGAATGGGCGCCACGCCCACTTTTTCAGATAAACTCTACCTGGAGTACCTTGGTCATCAGATCAGACAAAACATTTTTTTACATTGCCTTCCAAATCAATTACTAACCTATAAAAAATATATTTTTTTTACTACCATCTTTTGCTTTATTGTTATTTAAATGGAGCAACATAAAGTGGTGCATAACTATGAGGTGAATACACGTCTTGAGCAGTTTTACAGTTAGAATTCAGAAAATCAGGGTGCACCAATTACAGTTTTCTGGCCAATCAACAATCTTTAAATATAAAGATGGCAGCAAATTTGCCAAGTTGGAAACAGTGAGGTGATCACTGTTAACCGAATGGGGAGGTAAATGAGCCGATTGCCAATCTAGCAAAATTATTGAAATCTGGGACAATTTACTGGTGTATTCCGACAAAAAAATGGTTGTAAATGTCTGTATTTAGGTCCCTTGACTCCATTACCCCTAAATAAATAAATGAAAAAAAGCCTTTGTTGTATAAGACGACCAATTTGCAGTTTGCCATATCCCAAATAGAGGACAGGGCATACAAATGGAAGTAGGTTTTTGCCTTTAGAAGACCTCAGAAACAATTTGTTCTTTTCTTCAACTATGGTTTACTTTTTGTAATATGTCGCAGCATGACGACATTTTAAATATACTGTATCTCAGTCCAAGACCTATCGCATTCCGTTATAGGAAATCACCAAAAATTTAATTAATGCCTCTTTGTTTCAGCTCTCTCATTCCGGCATTGTGAAAAGTCTTGGTATGTTTTGGCCTCGCTCTGCTCCGTTGTGACATGTGTCACCATTAATCATGGAGAAAGGAGCCATTAGTCTGAATGCGGGGGTAATTAATCTGTGCTCACACTCCATTAGATGTCATGCTCAATTTGTGCATAGAGCTGTGTACTGTGTAAATAAGCAGAGATGATGGCACCCACGGCCTATTATCCCCGAACGGGGCTCCATCAGACATGTATGTCTGGCAGCTAGAGAACGAGAAATCCAGCTGGATTAGCAAAGCTGTTTATAATAATGACATTAGATTTGTCTGATCAGAGGGTAATGACACACACATGCATGTCTGTTTTACCAGAGCGGCCGGACTTTAGCAGTTAAACCAAACCATAACCCTCCAACAAGGTTAAAACTGCAGCAGGGGCATGTAGTATGAATTAGCCCTTAGTTTAATAAGTACCATTTGGCTGTCACCTCGGCGGCTGTAGAGCTGCTCTATTACAGTAAAGCCCCTCTGGTATTGAGCTGGGGTTATTCAATAAAAACCTGACTGAGTGTTTCTCCCAATCACCGCTGGCAGAGCTCTGATGAGGTAAAGAGGCCTCCAATGCCAGCCGCTGTCCCCGCGGAGCGCCGTCTGATTAAAATGGTTTTCTGAGGCTATATTTTTGCTCTCCTTGTAACCTTGCCAGAACCAAGTTAAAGTACAGAAGGGAAAAATTGACAAATTACCCAATACATACCGAAATGAATCCGCAAAACCGATCTGATCTATAAAAGGGCCTCCGGATAGGTAGACGGATGGAGTTCTGCTTTTTAAAGGAAATTTATTCTCAGTGTCCCCGTGCGCATTCGGTACCGAGTGTCAAGCTAGAAATGGCTTTGCATTAGCTATTCTGTGCATGCCATCTTCAACCTTAATCATTTTTATGCACATTTATTCTTTTAACACTCCTCCTCTCTTATCCGGATCGTACAACAACATATGAAGTGGGAAGAAGGGCCAACAATGGAGTAGTCCACCAGTGCCGGTTCTCCACTTCTCTCTTGTAATACATTCCTGAGCAATCCTCCGAGGCTCATATGTAAATGCCTCGGTATGCTTCTGATTAGGAGGCACAAAGAGTACACTCTATAAATGCACTGTTAAACAATTACCGCAACTCCGACACAGAATCCAGACGGGGCTGCTGCCTGACTCGCCGACCAGGACGCGGAAAACTTAATGCCAGTTCTTTGCTAAAATGTTTGAGTCTTAAACAACCAACAAAGTTCATATTAAGATGTAAAAGAAGCACTAGGGGAGTATGGACCAAGGCTTTGCGGATGAATTTCAGTCACTTCAGAGTTTGGTTGTTTTTTTTTAAGCAAACACAGCCTGTTTGAGGTAATGCCAGTGTATCTTAACCAAATTCAAGTTCAAACTTTGACTGCACCACTCCCGAAGCTTCAATTTGCCATTCACAGATTGACTTGTTGGTGTGGTTAAAGAAAACTTCATGGCTTCATCAATTAAGGAACATTCTAAAGATCTTCATGCAGGAAATCAGCCCTCACACCATCATACTACCACCACCACATTTCACTGTTGGTATATTCGTTTTCTAAAGCGATGCCTTTGTTTTACACCACATGCAACAATGGGAGCGGTAACTTTTGCACATAGGGTCAGGTTGGTTTTGATTGCTTATTTCCCTTTTGTAATTTAATGCAAGATTTGAATACTGCATCTTTTCTATTTTCTCAGGTTTTCTTTGCACATCAATAAAATACACGAATAATCAAACATTGTGGATATTTTCTCTTTGTTCTTTTGGAAGCAACACAAGCATGAACAGTTTTTATTATGGTAATTTCTGAGGAAATATTAGGACTGTTGTGTGATCGAAATCTTGGCCGAGATAACAAAGGGGTTGCTTCAGGAACAGCATGTGAATATCCTTAAGTGGCCCTGTAAATTTCTGGACAGACCAAGCTGACTGAGCTTTTGGGAGGTTCTATAAAGGAAAATAAGAGAATATAACCCCAAAACAGATGTACAAAGTTTGCACAGACTTAACTAAAAAGATCTGAGGCTGCTCCAGCTGCCTAAGGTGCTTGGAGAAAATACTATGCCTTGGCTGTGAAAAATTTGGACCTATTTCTAAAAAGTTGCTCTTGGCTAGTCATTTTGGGGCACTACTAGTTGAAGCAGAAAAATAATACTCTACAGTAGCCCATTTTAAAATAACTCTGCAAAATAATAACATTGGAAAAAGTAAAGGGGTGTAAAGTACCTTCTGCTGGGACTACAGGCCTTTGTTTTTCACATTAACATAGATAAACATTCCACAATTATACTGTTGACAGCAGATAACATTTGGCTAACCTCAGCACTTTTGTTTTATGCAAGTTAACGTGTTGAAAAATTAAGCTAAATACGGTTGCTACACTGTGGTAGTAGAAAATGAAAAGACTTCTGTGCTAAATTTCCATGTGACAGCAACTTCTCAGTTAAGGAAATTAAGGGTTTAGCAGCTAGCAAGCCAGATGTTTCCATAAGGAAACAGAATAATGTGAGGTGAAAGGAAGTCCCTCAGTCTCTAACTTTTGTCATGTTCACTATAAATAGCGATAGCTGGTGGACATGGATGTAAAGCTGGATTATGAGAACAACCCAGTTGATAGTGCGGTGGTATTCCAGCTCATAATTAAGAGCTAAAAAAGTCTCTTTCTTCGTCACATAAAAACATTCCAACACAATACATTGTAATTACAAACAAATCCCTGTGGTTAGGAACTGGATAATTGTGCCAAATATGGTTTTTATAGCCATGACATGTTTTGTCCGTCATATCCATGACAGATCGCTTTCTTTCCTCAAGTTGTAACAGGTTTGCAGACTTTTTCCACTAATGTTTAGATGTAACAACACAGTTTTTATTTATGGTTTCGGAAGACATTTTCAAAATAATTTAGAATTAGTGATTGTCACAATAAGCTTGGAAATCATGGTAATTAGCTGAGGATGCTAGCTCGCTAAAGACAGCTGAGCATACTAACAGTAATGCTACTCATAGCTTAACATTAAAAAGCTTCATATCAAAATAGACCACAATGAAGGAAAAAGAAAAAAAAAAGAACCTTAACTGTTGCAGGAGTCAGCCAAGAAAGAAAACTTTTAGCATACTTCCAAATCTAAAAACAACAGACTGGATTAATGTTTATTTTGTCTAATAGAAAGTCACAACTCATGAAAACCACTTTGCTAGTATCATAGTAAAAAAAACTTCCAACAAAGGTTTTAAACATGGGTTCAATATTTAAAACATGTAGTAGTAATAATGCTAGCATATATGCCACTATTAGCTTGTTTAGCCAAGGCCAGTCACCCTCATGGTATAATGTGGATTTCTAATGTACTATTTGTGCATATAGTGAACTTTGTGTTTACTACTGTATGTGAGCAGTTAACATTGAAAGCACCAGTAAGAAAAGGCTAACTTACTACGAGGAATTCAAAACGGCAATGTACGTTATTTGCACTCACCAGTGGTTTTAGGGTTTGCAAACACCATCAATTAGAGGTTAAATTTATTACTCAAGTATTTTTCAAGGTATCTGATCAATCAAACAATACTCCATATGCCTTACATGCAACACTTCACCAGTCAAAAACCATAAGTACAAATGTAAATGTCTTCTGACTTTCTGTTTTCACAAATGCTAAATGGCCTGCTCTTATATGGCACTTTATCATGTATGACGACTTCATAGCATTTAACACTAAAGAGTTATTCACCCATTCATACACAAATTCACACACTGATGGTTGGTAAGCTACATTGTAGCTACAGCTGCCCTGTGGCAGACGGACAGAAGAAACATTGTCAATCAGCACCACCAGGCCCTCTGAGCACCAGGACTGGGTGAGGGAAGTGAAGTGTGTTGCCCAAGGACACAACTTCTAAGATGGCCAACCTCTAATAAATATAATGCCAATTGCCTGCTGTTGTTTGAGAACATGTTACAACACTCCATTTTTAGAATTAGAGGGCCGACAAATGTGAATACCCATTTAAGGACACAATGATTGTTTTATGTGGATGAGGTAAGTTCTCACTTTCATCATTACTACATACTAGTCCAACTTCACTGTTGCCAGTTCTCACTCCCATGGTGGCAGCCATCCAACATGGCCTCTTTGCGTTGTCCCTCACAATCACCATGCACACTTCAACACATTAGTAAAAGCCACAAGTATAAATCCTGCAGGCCTTTAACAGATCTGCAAACAGGCGGTCTGTTTCACCTCCCTCCCCACACTCCTGCTCCATTCATTGAATGGTTAAACTTCCAAACTCTGTAAACGCATGACCTCATTTAGTCATGTGTACACACTGAATGGTATTTTTCACACACTCCTTTGGGGTTTACATGACCATATTACCCCATTGCCCTAA
Source organism: Brachyrhaphis terrabensis (assembly GCA_903067065.1). Lineage (NCBI taxonomy): Eukaryota > Metazoa > Chordata > Actinopteri > Cyprinodontiformes > Poeciliidae > Brachyrhaphis > Brachyrhaphis terrabensis. Next base: position 7,359 of record CAEGAG010057641.1, read on the forward strand.
AATATGAGCCTTTTAAACACCAATTTGATAGGCTCTTGATTATTCCTGTTGTTTAGTTTTAGCAATGATTGGTGATAAGCAGAAAAATTAAAAGGAGATGTGGAAATGAATCAGAGAGGAGAGAGAGGCAAAGATGAAGTTAGCATAGCTGCTTGGAGAAAGATGTGTAAGGTGGTTTCTCTGCCACAGGGACACACTGTGCACGTCTGAAGTCCCAGTGGGACGTCGGCGAATGAAAACACAAGGCCAATCAGCTAACAGAGACATTTCCTGTGCTTGTTTTATCAGATGAGAAGAAGCCTAAAGGCTAAATGTCCCCCTCTCAGCAAGGTTGCACATTTCTCAGGGTAACCCGCTTTGGGAAACAAAGGGTAGAAAACATGCATCTTTGAGGGATGACATCAGAAGTGCTGCTTAGGAGCACTGACCTCACTCGCTTGCAATCAATCATCCACTTGAAATCCGGGGTACGTGAGTGGAGTTTTTACCTTTTAAGATAGAAACCAAGGCTGTCTCATGAATGAAATAATCTCCCAATAAAAGTACAGCTACGGTAATAGAATTGTCCGTTTCTTTTTCCAAAGCTATGAAACCTCTGGCAAAGCGGGCATCTGGCAACTAGCAGATGGTGGACCTACATGCCAATTACCAACACTGGTATGCCATGCTGCCTATTAGGCAATCTGGCTCTGAACGATCACACTTTAAAGTCAGAAAACCAAAGGAGTGAGTGGTTGATCTAACAAACCCTCTCCATCAGAGTGTGACTAAAGCCCAGAGGAATTCAAACAAAGGTTTTCAGGTCCACATGACTGATTTAGCCAGTAGGATCAAAGTTGAAGAGTTTGTTAGGGAGGAAACTGAGAGAGAGAGAGAGAGATCACGGAAAAGGGATCATTATAAAGGCCTTCATGCTGTACAGTGTATTGAATTGTGGCTTGCAGAAGATTACTCTAAGTGTGGTTTGATTCAATAAGGCTGGATTTGGTGGTGAATGTATAATAGGCCAGGAAAAAAAGGAGACCATAGTAATCATTCCCTATCCCTCAAGAGACAACCAGATTCTGAGAAAATACCAGCACATCCAATTGGACCATGTTTCCCGGTATGGCTGCTTCATGCTCAACTGCAAGGAAAATAAGAAGGGTGTACCAAAGTTTGTAAAAGTTAAGGTTTTAAAGCAACTCAAAATTTCTGTTTTACTGTTTCTACAGAGTCCTGGAGTGACCAGAGCTTTCTTGGGTTGCATACGTTTTAGCTACAATGCTTCAAGAAACATTTATGTTTGGCTACCAGAAGAGATGCCCAATTAATTAACTAGACACATTAACTATGCCTTACTCTATGCATCATTTGCTTGTTTTAATCAAAAATCAATTACGAGACAAGATCTTGCAATATTCAAATACCAAGCTATTTCTTGATCTTCCTGATGTAGTTGCTGTTTGGTGAAAGCTGTAAGTCCAACAATGATTTAGACAAGATGCAGTTTGTAGGACCCTCTGAAAATACTGAGACCAGCTAAACTAATTAGGTCAAGATATTAACACAGCATGGGATAACGATGAATTGCGATACTCAAATACTGAGCTCAGCAGGGTTGATATCTTTCTGTGTTCACTAATAATGTAGTTTCTCAATGACTTTGCCAGCTTAAGTGTTTTTTTGTAAAAAAAACCCCAAAAATCTATAAAAAGACTGACAAGAAGTATTTTGCTAGCTTTGAGAGCCTGAATATAAGGTAAATACAGTTTATATTTTTTGGAGTCCATCCAGTTCTTTACGATACTGACAACTACTACAACAATAATACATTTATAATCTTTCATACAGTTCTACTGGCAACATTGCTAAATTTGGCAACTTTATTCCTGTTGTGCTAAACGTATATTTCATATTTTTCAGGGACTCCGGACAACATTTGTTCCAATCTAGTTCAAAGTTTTAATATGAACTGGTAAAAAATAAATAGATCAACCAAATCAGGAGTGCTTCTTGTTATTCGTACTTCTAATGAAAATAACTAATACCTATAAGTTCTAAATAAAAGCGTTGACAATGTGTTGTTTTAAAGTTAGGGCTGTTGTAAACGAATATTTTAGTATTCAAGTAATCTATCGATTATTCTTATGATTAATCGAGTAATCAGATAAAAAAAATGTATAAAATCAAATATTGATAGATTTGGCATACCACCGGTGTTACTATCGGATATCAATATCAGTCCAATTTTTCATATTTGAGCATCCCTAACAGTTCCTTTTTTGTAGTTTAGAAAACTAACCTGTAACAATAATAGCTCACTTTCTAAGTTAACCAGAAGTAATACAAAAATCTGAAATTATACTCAAATAATAAAGAGGCAGGCTCACAAATACCCTTATAAAAATGTATATTCTCCGGCTTTGAGTTTATATATTCATCTTCAGTCAGTTTAATAGATGAATTCTCAAGCTTTGGGTTTGAGAATACAGGAAATGTCGTCTGGAGTTGGGGTTTGGGGTGGTGGTGGCGGGGGAGCAGGCAAACGAACGAACGTAATATGGGGAGGAAACAGACCAAGGGACAGACGAAAGTAAGTCTGGGGGGTTGGGGGGGGAAGATGAACGAACAAACGTAACGCACGACCGGTAGACCAGAGGACAAAAGTAAGAACGGGGGGAGCAATACGGGATATTTACGGCACCTTTGTTCGTCACACTCAGAAACTCATCTACCAGCCATGAGACCGGGATGATATATTTACTGTGCGGTTTGTCCGTAAAGCTACACTTACACTTTAAGGATCAACTAATCAGCCGCCCGCTGTGTTCAGTCTATCTGCTCACCTGTATAAATACTCCTGCAGCGCTCTTTGTGCCGTTCGCTGCCGTACTCCAGGCATCGTGCCAGTCATTTTAAGTATGCTTATTGGGCCCCCCAAAACGATGAAAACCCAGGCTTTATCATCAATCAATAAAACCCCCTCGGACCGAACTTGAAAATTGAGTGTTATGCCGCTAATACTTAGCTTTCGTCAACAACTCAGAGGCGGAAGTCAGAGCTACGCATAATGCAAGTAATAACCCGGCCGGAACACGGTGCACTAAATAATAAAACATAAATTAACAAAGCTTCGAGGCAGGTAAATTTTTCTCGAGGAATTTTAATAATCGAGGTACTTGAATCATTCGAGGAATCGTTTCAGCCCTAATTAATATCGTGATGTTTTTACTCAACAGTGGCAGGCTGTGAGGATCTCATGCATCCAAGGTTACCAGCTTTTGCCTACCAACCTTGCATTTGCTTACCGTTGCTCCCTGATGTACTCAAGTTGAATTTCCTACTCGCCCCAACATCTGCTGGTACGTCCAAGCTCACCATATTACACAATTTAAGACTGCGGTTCTGGATGCCGCTCGTTCAAATTACATGGTATAGAATTCCAAGGCAGTTGGCCTCAAGTCTACTGCCAAGGTCCCACAAGCCGCTTGAGCAGCACATCAGTCACGACTGAGCCAAAACCCTCTCCTCTTCTGTCTGTTGTCCAGAAAACACAACCCTAAAACCTTAAACTGACTTATTTCCCAAAACAACCACAGCTCATGGACGACAAGGACAAATAAAAAGCACACATTTGTTGCGTTTCTCGGTATACATGGTGGTGCCGAATATCACTTTCAAACCATATCATTACGACAAACAAATCCTCCCGAAATTACACCGCAGCACGTAAAACATGCTTGACATTGCTTCACTTGTCTGTTGTGAGGAGAAACCAGAAAATAGCTTTGGCACCTGCTGTGTAGAAACAATGTGTGTTTGAACTGACATGTCAGCATGCAATCGCCGGGATACCAAGAACCACATTTGGAAAGCTTTAATCCTGGATCTAGTTTACATTCATCATCCATTTTTTTAAGAACAGGGCTGAATGGTCCAGTCATTTGTGTTGGGATAATTCCTTCTGCCAGTTTTCCAATATTTTTCAACTTCACTTCGCCGCTCAGTTGGCTGCTTTAGCTCAGCGGTGGTGAAACAACAACTGCTTCGCAAGAAAATGGATTCTTGCTTTGGAACTTGATTCTGTAATGGATTCAATTAGTCATCAAACTATAACAAACCAACCACATGCACTTTATGCATGCAAAACATGCTTCATGCTGCTGCAACTTGCTGATTGTGAGAATGAGGCAAAATAGGAAAACATGGGATGGAAAATGCAGATTGGGAGAAAAATGAAAGCTACGTACAGTAAATACAAGGCCTCACCGCACCGGGTAGTCCAGAGCCAGACTCCGGAAATGCATGGCTGTGTTCCCTACATCCTGCCCGCCCAGCCCTCGCCCTGGCCCAGGCCCTCGCCCCCACACTGCCAAACCTCTGTTATCACTCCGTGCAATTACCTCCAGATTCCACGGCACCAAGATCACAGTGGGCCAATTATACAATCCCATTCTGAGTACAAAGTCGAACACAGGTTTGAGCTTAAACCTTGCAGTTTAACCAAGCCTCTATAGAGGCAGCCTTATAGGTCTGTGCATGCAAAAAACAACAACAAAAAAAACCCAACCTAAAAACAATGTCTCATGGTGCTTGTGCAAATAGGGTAGAATTTCTCAGATTTTCTCAAAGCAAAACTTATTTAATGACGACATATACCAGATCTTGAAATTTTGAGTGTCAGCTTCTTTAAAATTACATGTTACCATGGAGAAAATTATAAGCAATTTGGCAAGACAGTTTAGAAGAAAAATATAATTAAAAGTCACTTGTAAGCAACTGAAACTGTTTGCTCCAAAGTAGCACTTGTTGAACTTACAGCCGTGTTGTACATATAAGAGAAGTGGTGTGAAAAAAAATGCAATGTGTGGAAAGTTTCTAGCTAGTTTAAAACTTTGCTGTGTTATTTTTGGTATATTCACAAAAATGCAATATAAGAAGCAAGACAAAGTTTTTTGGGTTTGTTTAGTACTTAGCGTTTACATATTCTTGTTAAAAAAATTTTTAAAAACCCAACATAATACTTATTTAAGTAGCTACACATTCCAAATAAATCTTAAGGGCTACAAAAGTTGACCTAGTTCTTGTTTTTATTTAGATAGAAACATGTCAGCAAAAGTTTGTCTTTTTAGCCAATAGGCCCCGTCCATATTTAGCCTCGACAAAGACGTTCAAAGTTCATACCATGTTGCATCTATATTTGCAATTCTTATCATGACGCATGGCCATGTTGTGTTGACTGACAAACTAACAACAAGAAGCCCCAACCACTTAAATATTGTGTGTAGCAGCTGTGAAACTATCAGCTAAACGCTAGCTACTGACAATGCTAAAGTTAGCAACAGCCTTGAAACTAACTGTACAGTTTCTTTAATGAGTTTAGCTTGCATTGGATCCTCCCTTTTCGAAAGTCTTCAGTACTCAACAACTACGCATACTCTACAATAACAAAAATGTATTCTTTTCATTTGGCAGAACTTTTTCTCTCGTCTTGTGTCTGACTATTATTATATACAAATGTTGCACTTCAGTTCTGGAGAAGTATGAAATGTCCTGGTCAGAAAGAGCTTTGTTCTTGCCACCTCAAGTGAAAGAAGAAATTTCTCTTTTTGTGCACAGTATGTACCTTTAGGCTAATAAAATCTGAACTGAACTCCTCAACACCCAGAACCCCAGTCACTTTTCAGTTGTCTGTGGAGCCGTATTTTAGATACTAGGGTCAAAATAAAAACTAAAAAGCTGAGAGGGACAGACAAGATGTAATGCCACATAAATTAGACTACTTTCAATGGACATTAGAGCTAATGTAGAGTTAGAGAGGCATAAATGTTACATACTGTACAGAACATTGTCCAATGATTACATCTTTTTATGTTGAGCCTTACGTATTTGTGAAAATTAACAAGAGGGAGGTTCCGAGCTTTCTCAAAAAACATTCTTAATACCTTCTCTCATTCTCTTGACCTAAATACTGTGCATCACCTCATCTCATAAACTTAATCAATTGTTACACTACTTCCCATCAACTTTTGATTTGGGAGAACAGATGAAAATGTACAAAATGTACAAACCTCAAGTTGGTTTATGAGTAATGATAATTATTTTATCAAGAACTTGGAGTCTTCTTTCACACAGTAAAGTCTGCAAAACTGGTCTTAATGACCAATTCCTGGCACAGACTGTCGGGATATAAAATGTTGACCCACTCTAAAAAATTACTGAATTTCAGAGACGAATCCAATCATCTGTCACCAAGCTGGACCTTATAAGGAGTGGGAGGGGCTTTCTCCACACATTTTCCAAAACCCAACTCAACTTATCAGACATAGTATCACAAAAAACTATCAGTACTCTGAGGCCAAAAAGCCTTCAGAAACATCTGACATGTCCGTGGTTTTCTAGCTCCATTCTTTTCACATTTCCCAGAAACTAAAGCAACAATTGAGACTTTCTGAAAGTCAATCGAATTCATTGTACAGTACATGTTTCTGCCTACAGAACAGTGTTTTTTATTTGATGCAACGTACTGTTAACAGTTAGATAAAAAAATAAAAATAACTTAAAAAATATTTCAATAGTTTTTCTTGTTTTGCCCTTTTTATCTGCATGTCTTCAACTAAAAAATTTTCCTTGACAGGTGTTCACTACCCTGCAATAACCGCACTGGAAGATTTTACATGGATTTCAGGAAAACTTGGGAAACTATAAAACACTCCTTGGTCTTTTTCACAAGTGCTTTGGGAAGAAGACCAAGTCAGACTGGAATAGCAAGATTTTAGAGATGTTCAGCAATCATTTCAAACCAAGTTGTTATAAAAACCATGCAGACTAGTCGCAAGTACAAAAGCATATCCAGGTGTTCAGAAGGTTATCTTTTCATAACTGCAAAAGTGTTGTTCCGTCTCACTACTCCAACTTTCTAAAGGTCTGTCAGGTACCAGGCAGTGACCAGTTTACCTAAAATTGCTTGGTAATCTAAAATTAAGGTTACCAAACATTTTAGATGATTTTCAAGTCACAACATTGTCTCATACAGAGCTGTTGCAACTTGCAAAACTGTCTACAAGAGAAGTTGTTAATATAAAGATAGTTTGAGCTCAGGCTACATGCAGTGCAACTGTAGTGGCAAATCATGTAACTATTTTAGGTGACAAGTAGAATACTTGTTCACTTTGTGAGTGATAAATATGCACAGATGGCACAATTCACAAAATAATATTAACAAACTGATACTATGTAAAAGTTCTGAAGACTATCATTGTTGCTGTTAGCTATAACTTTGCTATCTGTGGCATAGAGGTCATTAGGGTCAATATTCTCTCCCACACATTGGGTTGAAAAGCTTGCAAATCAATTTTAAAATTTGATAAAGAGTCTCTCATGTGCCATAATGTTTATTGAAGAAAGACATTCACAATTTGTAGTCTGTACAATTAGATTCCTTTAATAGAAACAAAATGGAGCTGTTTGCCAATCCTGCATCAATTTGTATTGCCTTAGGGACATTGCAGTTATGCAATTAAAAATAAATTGAAGCTCCAATCTATAAAAAACGGCAGTGGTTACTGCTGTGTCACTGTGAAGATAGTACAGTAGCAAAGGACAAAACATCTTCTATGTTGTCATAGTTCAAATGTCACAAACTTAAAGTCTGCACAGTGATGATATATTTATCTAGTTGGATGGACTCACAATGCCCTTAAAACTCATATTTGATGTATAGCTTTATTGGCTGAGAGGTTAAAGGTCACGGAGAGTGGTGGGGACATTGTGTAGAGGTAACAGAAGACAATGGTGAGGAAAATGTTGGTTAATCCCTCCTTTTTTTAACCAATGGCACTCCAGTTATATATTTTCCTGATACCATTCACCCTTATCAATTTTTAAGATCTACCAACTAGAGGTTTCTTAAACTAATTTTGATTTGATCATAGAGTTATTCTACATTAGAGCAGACTGATCGCAACTGGGAAAATAACCATTGTAAATGGAAATAAGTTGCCCGAAAATAACATACAATAGAAAAGAGAAGTTTTAGATCTGTCTGAAATTGGTAGGAAACTGGCTATCAGTCAACCAGATGGTGCTCCCCCCTGCCCCTTGTGACGCCATCAACCCAAATACAAACAAAGCAATATCTACCTCCTTTTCTTTTTTCTTTGCATCTTTCTTGCGTTAATTTTGTGAAATCCTGTAATGGAAATTCACACATCAAAACACCCACCTGTGTTGTTATTGTCATTTTTTATTTTACAAATGACAAACAAGTGGTTAAAGATGGTCCCTTTAACTCCAGCCCAACGCTTTCCATATATTAACAACAACCCTGAAAGATGCTCAAACAGCATTAGAAATCATTGTGCGACATTCTGCCAGGAATGCAGCAGCAGTAGCTTAGCGTCATGTCGGCCACTAGCCGTCCAGGGTTGGTCGGAGACAGCCCCCTCTAGCCCCTCCACCTCTCTTGCTTCGCCTTCATACTTTGCTCGATAAGAATCAGAAAGAGATGAGTGCGCATTAAAGGGGCGGACATTCGCCTTTCTTTGTGCCGTTTTCGCTGCTCGGACGCGAAAAAGTTCAACACGCCGCCGCCACACGACTTCCCTTCGTCCGCGGAGGCGTAAAAACGGCAAACAAAAGATGTTGTTGAAAGAAACGGTGGGATAGTCTGCCCTCGTTTGGCTGGTTTAAAAAAAAAAAAGTTGTCGCATCATCTTTTCTCTGTTTGTTTTTTCCGCTAACAAAAAGGAGGTTTTGTATCGCTTCTAAAAGTGTTTCCGGGGCTTACCTGTGGATCTTTAACGGGATAAAAGTAGAGCTCTGGAGTTTGGTTGAGAGGAGAGGAAGAGGAGCCAGACTGCAGTTGATCCTCTACTACACTCAATGTTAAAACCACACCGAAAACCCCGTTCAAGCCCCTCCCTTTAAGAAGACATAATCGCCATCAACGTTTTTTTTTTGTTGTTTTTTTTTGTCTGGGCCGAGCTATTCAGTCTGTTTTTAAAGTTGCAGAAATTCCTGCAAAGACTCACTGTAGTCAAAATGAAAACATGAAATATAGACACAGTCTGAAAACTTATGCAGAACTCTTTAAATTTGAAAGAGCTATAAAGAGAAAATAAGGTATTTGCTTTTCTTTCATAAACATTTTGAGATAAAAAAATAAATCCATCTAAGCAGATCACATAGCGTGCATTTTACATTAGAATAACGCAATCAGAAAAAGGCCCAAGGCATAAGCAAACAAAGCAGCATCTTAGATCAATTAGGATTACTGAATGAATGCTGTGAGGATTTTGTTGGATTATTTCAACTTTCTTGATGACAATCACAATTCCTTAAATTCAAAAGCACATGTTCTTCCTTAGTATTTGATATAATTGCCTTTTAAAGTATGATCTTTTTGGTATCCTTTCACAGAGTAGTTTGCAAACAAAATATAAAAAAATTGGCCCATTCCTCTAGAGCAGGGTGTCAAACTTCAGTCCTCAAGGGACTGCAGCTTTTAGATGTGCCACAGCTACAAAACCCTGGAATGAAATGGCTTAATTACCTCCTCCTTGTGCAGATCAGTCCTCCAGAGCCTTGCTAATGACCTAATTATGCTATTCAAGTGTGGTGCAGCAGAGGCACATCTAAAAGTTGCAGGGCAGTGGCCCATCCAGGACTGGAGTTTGACACCTGTGCTCTAGAGCCTAGAGAGAACTGTTGCATCCAAGTCAGGTTTGACCTGCTGTCATAAACCTTTTCATCTCTGCTCACAAATCAGCATTGGGCTTCATCGTCCTTATACCAATTTGCAAATAATTTGGTGGTAGGTTAAGGACTATTTTCCTTTTGAATTTCTTGGGATATTGACAATATTTCTATAGAATGTTCCCTCCTCATGATACCATCTACGTTTGAAAGTGCACCAGTCCTTTTTGTAGCACAACACCCAGCAGCACGAGGCAGTCGTTCCCTTCAGGGTTTCGATTGTGTTCTCTGGTTTGTAAGCATTATGCCCAGAAACTTTAGTTTCATCATACCACAGGAGCAAATTGAGGCATTTGCTCCATAGCGCCTTTGCAAACTGTAATCCATCTTTTTAGCTTGCTTTTGGAGGTTTCTCATGGCTTCTTTGTCTCGGAGCGGCATTTCATCCCATTATCAATAAATACACTCACTTTGGCTACTTTCAGCCACCATCTTAAACAATTTTTATGTGCTATCACATGGGGACGGTGTGTTTGAGGTCCGATTCTGTTTCTCTTAACAAACCTAAAACAAAAAACTGACAGCAAAATTATGCTTTTTTTCCCGCAACATCTCATTACACCCCAGCTATTAATTTTTCAACAAAACAACAATTGTTTGGGGAATTCCCATTAGCTAACAGGTTCTCCTTATTCTACACGGAATTGCAAGTATTTCCAAATACGACCTTTCATCCATCAGAAATGTTGCTGAGGTTGCAGGGAGTTATGAGGTGACTAACAATAGGTGCAATGTTCTACTTTTCTTTTTTTTTTTTTTTGCAATGATGCATCGACGCACAGACACTGCCCCGCTTTGTCTCGACCTTTAAAACAATGACACTCAGAACAAAGGGGAGGGGGGAACTTAAGAGCATTAGTCCGCTGATGCAGAAATGAGCACCATATGCGCTCTCCTGATCTCTTTCTACACGTTTGCTTCTTTTTAAGGCGAGGCAACAGAAATGTCGACCGCACAAATGTACTCGCGCAAAAGTGAGCAAGACGTGTGCGAGGAGCGGCGTGAAGGGAAGCTGAAAGAGCGCAGGTCGGCAGCCTGTTCAGCTCATCTGAAAATGTGTTCATCTCCCCCGGTCCTCTGAATGATGATGAATTTGGCGATAAAACCGTCACTCTTCATCTCGCCTGTTTACTTTCAGGCCTTTTATTGCCATTCCACTTTGCACGCCTTGGCCTCAGGAAGACCCGTTAAACGTGTGCGATCCTTCCGCGGAACGGTCTGATTGCCCGACATGATGAAGAGGCTCAGGGAAAAGTTTACAGTCAGCACAATGCCCCCTATTTGCTATATTTACATGGCGAGCTCAGGTGTTAACCTCAACCACACGCTTCGGTGTACTCCGCCTCCTCAGGGCTCTGGCCTTGCTGCAAAGTAAGGGAAAGGGGAGGGGGGGAAACAGTTTTGCAGAAACTGGACAGAGAACTCCCCCCATAGCCCTGTTATACCAGCAGAAGTGGTACATATAGATACTAACGAAAGGGGGTGGGGGGACTATGGCCTTTGGCTGTTTTGCTTTCTGCAAGCAGTTTGTAGCTTCTATCAAGGTTTCTCAGATCTTTACAGCCTGAGGCCAAAAAAAACCCCATACTGTCATATTTATCAATATTGCGCATCTCCGAAATGTTACATCAGAGAAAACCCATCAGAAGTAATTATGACGGCTCTGACATCATACTGATGTTTTTAACAAAGCTGCGATGTTTTCTCGTTTCATCATATTGTTTCGAATCGGATAACAGAGGCCGCTGTCGTCTTGTGTGACGACTAAAACTGCAAAGTTTTAGTCGTAGAATGTGCAGCCGGCGTCGTCCTGATAAGGTTTATTAACGCCATGTTGAAATGGATTAATGGCTGCTGCAGCCTGACTCTGGTGCATTTATGATGGATGAGTGGTATCTCAGATTTTCAGCCGGTTGGGTTGCATACCAAATACCCGAGGCATCCTGGGTAAAGACCTGCTTGAATCCTCTGAATCGCTCTCCCCTTCCCTTTAGGTGTCTCTAAAAAAAAGCACCTGCAAAAGAGGCATTCTGGTAGGGGAAATAAAGAGGAATTATTGCTTTCTTTTTAAGTTTTCCTTTCATGCACAGCTTTCTTACCATGTCAACTGTTACAGTTTACAATGACTCAAAGCTTTTTGCTGTTATAGTATGGATCTACAGTTTTATTGGCGCTCCTGGTAAAGATGTGTACAATAACAAAATAAATTCTGCTTTTATAGCAGGAGCAACATCCTAGTAACAATTACAGTAGTCCAGTTTAGATTAAACAAAAGTACAGTCTGTCTTTTATATATATCTATATATAATACAGGTGAAAAAATGTGGTCTCATTTTAATTTAAAGTCAGTAAAATTACAAACATTTTAATGTCTTTAAATAAAGTTTGGAGTCGAATTACTTTATCTGATTCATCCTGCATGAATATTTATGTAAATATAACAAAAATTGCATCAAATGATGCCAATTATCTGACAGAACTTCATATTACACACGGAATATACATAAAATCAATAAAATTGTGGGGAAACCTAAGCATAGTCTACATAAGATTGTCACAGAAAAACTGTGTTCAGTCAGAAGCTTCTTGATATTCAGTGTAACACTGACTGCTTCAGGAAACTCTGTCCAGAGCTCTCAGCCTCTACAGATACTCTTTGAAGACTCTTGAATAACATAATTTACAACATTTGATTTCCATTTGGGATCAATGAAGTGTTTTTGCATTTGATCATGAAGTAAAAAGCATAATATTCACAGTCTAAATCTTTTTGTTTACTATTTAAAGTGGAATAAATTCAGTGCATATATCTTGTAAATATGTGATTTATGTTTTAATCAGATGAACAATATGTCTACATAAACATACATAATGTATAAATCTATCAAATCTATATTGATAGATTTACATTATTATGTGATTATTTTGTTTCAGATTCATGAACAGGTCTGATATCCTTGGTTATTATTATCAGAATAACTGATCTATGTCCTGAACTACATGATTAAACCTAGTAATCAGCAATAGGAGAAAAATGGTTTTGACCCGGGTCTTCAAAAAATTAGGAGTTTAATTAATATGTTTTATAAACATTGACTGCATGTAAACATCGCGAGACAATTTCAATTGTGTAAAATTACGTCTTTCCATAAACAACTAGCAGTAAAAAAGGAATAAAACAATATAATATCTTCCTGTGGCTCACCAGGCTGAGGTTCTGATTGACATGTACAGACTCCCGTAACCAGTACCCAGGTGAATCAGTCACATCAGCTTTGGGTCTAACAAATCAAACACAGCTGATGTTTTTTTGCTGCAAACTGCTGAAACGAGTCAAGAGTGTATGAAGCCTTGTCAAAAAGTCTGGCTTAGTGCGTTTGTGTGAAGAATTGTGGCTTAAAGGTAAAAATCTCTTTGACGTCAGGTTTTCGTGACATCAAAGCAACTCTGAACTCGGCTCCTATGAAGAGAAATGTTTGTACATTCTTTCATCATTACTCTGAAATATAGCATTCGCTCTTTCTTTAAAGATGCATCAGTGGAAATTATTTATTGCTCCGGGCTTGCATATTACAACCAAAATCCTTTGTCAGACGAGCAGGTTTTCCAAATACACAGAGTCTACAAAAGGAATAACTTGTCCAAAACAAAAAGAAAACAAAGCACTATACCTGAGCTATCAGAACTAGCTGTCGACATCAACTGCAAATACACTTTCATTCCACGGAAACCGAGATGGTAACTGGTCATAAAACATGATGTAATGCAGAAAATAAAGTGTTAAAACGCAATGTGTGAGCCCAGGAATGAAGCTTTGGGACACGGCAAAGAAAGATGTGTTAGAGATGGGCTTTCACTGGGAAATAATTGGCACCTCCCATTACAGATGTTCAGCCGAGCCGTTCCCATGATACCCGGCGCTGCCGCGTCAACAACCATAAAGACGCACATATATCAGGGATCTGGACGGAGCCGAGACGTTTACGACCAAATGATCTCTGTCACGGCTTACTTTCTGTTTGTTGGAGACGCAGGAGGCGGCGGCGGCGGGCCGATAGACATTTGATAAGATTTCCACACGAGAGTCAAAGTCGGGGCAAACGCGACGCTGAGTGAAATGTTTGCGTCCGCTGACAGCAGGGCCATCTGTTTGGTATAAAAGCAACACAAAAATGACACGGGAGAAAATTTGTGTTTATGTCTGTATGTTCTCCGCATAATCTATACTTCACGTTGTCATAACTTAGCTATAATAGTTATGTTATGAACCAGATGTCTAAATACACTACTGAAAACCGCTTCTTGTCACTGTGAGACAAATCGGAGTACGTTTTTTCATATATTTTGTCAGTTAGAGTTACCAAGATTGCTTCTAAACACCTGCCAAATGCCAATATAATATCTTCATATTCAGAAGTTTGCATAAATTTTGTTAGTATTTTGGCAGAATTGACTAAGACGTTGAGTGACTTGGGAAAATACACTACTGAAAACCGCTTCTTTTTACCTCTTAAAAATTGGGAAAAGCCAAAGTCATGATGTCATGTTTTGTAAGCTTCTGATCAGTTAATTCATCAAGAGATGAATTAACTGATCAGACATCTGATTTAATGTGAGAAAATAAGAAAAAAAAAGAGTTATGTTTATTTTTTATGTAGTGTGTATAAATATCTGATTTCAAATGTTCCTGCACATTCATTACAGGTTCCTGACAGAAAAGTGAGTAGAAACTCTTACTAAAAAAACATGTTTTTTTTTTAACCTGAGTGAAGCAACATGTGACATCATGGTTACCCTTTATTTATGCACCGGTGAATAATGAATGAGTGAATGGAGGGTGATACTTGGACAGCCCCTGGTGGAGATTAGAATAAAGTGAATATTTAAAATGTGACAGATATTTTTAGGGCTATGGTGAAAGCACCTTGACCTTTAATGCCTCTAGCAGGCCGAAATAGACTGAAACGAAGCAAAGGTGAGGTGATTACTTAACTATCTATTAAAATGTGAAGAAGTATAAGAAAAAAGTTCAAGGTATTTTGAAGTTATAGATTTTCTGGATAGAAAATGAATACATGCTATCTAAAAGAAATTAATCTGTATTTCAGTGAGAAAAGTCTTCCAGAAAAAAACTTTAAAAATTTTAGTGGGAAAGTTAAAGAGGTCCTCTGAACAATTTCTTAAAAAATAATATTTACTTATATATATA
>CAEGAG010057680.1:0-88982 GCA_903067065.1 Brachyrhaphis terrabensis
ATATATATATATATAGAGAGAGAGATATACAGAGACAACAGAGAGCCAGAGCTACAGTCAAATGGATTAGATCAAAACATTTTTTTGTGTTAAAATGGTCCAGTCAAAGTCAAGCTATAAATTCAACCAAGAATCTCTGACAAGACTTCAGAAATTATGTACATAGTCACTCTTCGGACTGATCTTGAGCTATTTTGTAAAGAGAATAAGCAAAAAGTTGTCTCTAAATCCTAAAAAACATATCCCAAAATACTTGGAACTGTAATTGTGGTGAAGGTACTGGCGAAGTAGTTATGGAGGGAACCTGAATACAAACACATGCCATACTTTTGAGATTTTCATGTATGACAAGAACTTAAAAGCTATTATTTTCCCTCCACATAAAAAAAAAAAAATTGTGTGCATCTTCTTTATATTGTTGCATGGCTCACCTCAGCAGAACAATCAAAAATTGTTGTGAAAGGTGATGCTGCTGTCAGCCAAAAAGGGTTCTTTTATAAGTTGTACCAAGATTTAATGCAACACTTTGATATGTTTTAATTTGATGAATGTTGCTTTTAAATGTTGTTTCTCGCGTCCTTAAGAAGCTCAACTAACCTACACTTCAATGGAAACTGAAATATTTTACAACAGACTCAATAAAAGAAACTTTTATAACCCACGGCGCAAGGCCATGAAAAGTACCCAGTCGAATACATGAAAAAATAATGCTGGTTTAAAACAAACAGTATTGTGAAATATGGTTTTTATAAAGGCAGTAATAAAAATGGTTGGATATAATGATCTGAGGGGTTTGAGCACATTAAAAGAGGCTACAAAAACAAACTTGTTTTAGGCTGAAAGTCCTGCTGCTGGCAGTGTGAATATCCCCGACAGCTTGGCAGAGCCTCCGACTGCCGTTTCAGCCGCTATCTTAATTTTCTCCTCAAACATGTGTAGGAAATTTACTGCTTCATTTCATCTTGTCACAAAGGAGCACTCTGCACCTGGCTTCCACTTTCCTCTGGTTGTAGCTTTCTCGGTTGGTCCTCCTCCCTCGTTGGGAAAATTGCAAGGCTAATGAGTTATTTCAGCTGAGGCAGAACCTCTTATCAAGCCTGTCACTGGCCTTAAAAGCGTATATAAAGCTGTATAGGGCAATGCATCGCAGTGTTCTCAACATTCCTCGCAGGCTTGCACAGAGGGTTGCAGTGTTTTAAATCTCAGACATCAGGCACCATGGGACTTACCTTCACAGTGTTTGCCATCACCTTTGTAGCCAGACTTGCAAATGCATTTATAAGACTTTGGGGTGTTCTGACAGATGGCATCGATGCTGCAGTTGTCTAGAGCCTCTGCACATTCGTCCACATCTAGGAAAGAGCAGGTAGAAAGGGCAGTAAGTAAGCTGTTACAGATAACCACTGATGTGTGTTGGGTCCAGTAGACTTTTTTTTCTTAAGCACTTGAAGAAAAAGCACATCCTGGAAGATGGAGAATCAACAAAAAACAACATTCAATAGACATAAATCTGTTGCGTGCGCTTTATCTCTGAATTGATTTCCCCGATTTTCAATCAAACAAAATCCTACTTCTGAAATGTAGATCTTAGAATCTAAGGTTCTTGCCACTTGTGGTTGTCTTGGACAGTCTAAAAAAAAAGTAAGAATGAACGTATAAACCAGCCAGCTACTTAGTTCTGAACCTTGAAGCTGGTGAAACAGTATTAATTGAGATTGCAGTGAAGATTAGGCTCCTGTCCAAAAATGGTCTACCTCTCTCAAAAGGCACCATGTCAGTGAATGTTTCCAGCATGTCATCATGGTGTCATAAGCTAGATTAACCCTGTCTAATCAGTGTGACGGCAGCTCAAATAAGCAGAGGGGGAGGACTTTGCACAGTAATGTAGGTTCTTGTCTCAAATTGAAACTTCTTTTTCTATTTGATGAGTAAAAAACATATGCAAAACTGAAAATCTCCTCAGTTAAAAATCTGTGAGAATATGATGGAAGTTGAATACTTATGTACAAATGAAAACTGAGGAAAAAGTCAACTCTTTAGATCCTCTTATTATAGTTATGGGCTGTTAGAGATTCCGGTGGTTTTGTAACCTTGAATAAAAATACTACAGCATCATTGTTTACTCAAAATATTAAAACAAATTTATATTGAATTGCTTTTATTCAAAAGAAACACAGAAATTATTGCTACTGTTCTTTTATTTTTATAAAAAAAAACTGAAGAAAAAAAAAATCCCATGTTGCTGGACTGATATTTATAGAGTAGGACAAATATAACAAGCTGATATTAGTTGGTTAGTCTGTTCTGTAAGTAAGTTTGGATTCATCTGACTAACAAATATCACTTTCATACCTGTTCAGCTGCAGCTTTGAAACTGACGCCTGCTTTTTATTTCTCAGTCAGAGTCAACAACGTTTCATGTCAGCTTGAAAACACTCTTATAACACAAAAAGATTTGGACACCCCAAATAAGACAACTCTAAAGCATCAAAGTTTAATGGAAAACAGCTGGTATACAAAACCAGCTGTTTTGTAGTACTTTCTAAGAAAAATATTTATGCATCTGAAAAGATTTATATAGCACCTCTAAAAGTAAATCAATTGTTTCTACTCACTTAATTTTTTTCTGGAATTTCATAGAGCCAACACTAACCTACTTATCAGCTCATGCATTCCTGTTGACTAATGGATAAAAATGAAAATCATTTTTAAAATGATAATTGGCCAGCAGTCTGAGATACATTTCCTTCATTAAAATCTTTCATAAAAGACGAATGTTCAGTCCATATCTATCCGGAAAGAAAGCATGAATAGATTATTTTGCCAAAATCTCAAAGTTGCTCTGGAGAAAAAGAAAATGTTATCAAAACCCTGGACTAATTTGAAATTACAAAAGAAGCTAATATAAACAGACAAGAATGGAAATGGGTTTAACCAGAAGCAAGATCAGGTTTGCCTTCACAGAGCTCCTAATCCCCCAGAATCCCAGTTAACTAGCCCAGGTGTTTGGGATTACCCCCCTGCACACAGGGGAAAATGGCCTAATAAGGTTTACATAGACTCAAAATTCACTCTTATCACAAACCCTTTGCAGGAGTTTCCTGAGCCCAATGGGAAATGACCTACAACCTAAACCTCTGGGCTTAGCACATCAGCTACATAGGCCTGCACATAAAGTCTGCAGGCGGTGAGGGAAAATGACATGGAGTTCATGTCAGTCTGTTGACATATCATCACTGACAGCCAATGTCAAAGATTTATATATTCAATTTAATATTGAACTCTGACCAACAGCACAACATCTAACTCCAAAAAAATTTTGTACGCATCAGCCAATAAATGCAATATGGTTTATCAAATGTATTTTAAATTCTTTACCATGACTTTTTGACCACATTCATTTAAACGACAGCACACCAAAGAAGACTGCTTTGGAGAGCTACCAGAGGTGACTAAACATGGCATTTTTATGAGTACAGGATGTTCCTGCTAAAGGGTGTAACTGTACATGTACTCATAGCCAAGGTTTTCACTATGGACCTTTCGGTTCGGCATGAATGTGCACCAAAATGATGCTGGGCTTTTTTAAACCTACACATGCTTCAAATTTGTAAACTCTATGTTCAGACACACAACTACAAAAGGAAGAGGCGCCACCACAAAGGAGCAAAAAAAATTGCAGACAGTCCAGAGTCAGAGGAGCCCACAAAATTGTGATCTCATCCAATCGAGCGTTTGCAATTAGTAACGAGTCTTTTATATTGATGTGGACAAATTTTGAACAACTCTTGTTTGAATGATTGTTTTCATTCAGCCACATTGGAGAGATCTAGAGCATGAACATCCTCTTCTTTAGGGTCATGCCTCAACTCCTCAATTGGATTTAAGTCTTTACTAGGCCTTTCGAAAGCCTTTTCTTTCTTGAACTAGCGGTGGCTTTGATTAAATATTTGGTATAAATGATTTGTTCTACATTAATGGCAACAGCAACATGGAATAAAGCAGTGGTCCCTAAACCTGGATCTCCAGGGCCCAATATGCTCTGCTAGCGGCTTTGGCTTCATTTTCCAAAGTAATCCGGAGAGAGGTATCAACTTCTTTTTCGTCTTGTTTTTCACTTGTTAACCTTAGAACATTTCATTTAACAATCACAAGAGGAAAATCGCTGTTTTCTGAACTGTGGAAATTACATTTTATAAAAAAATAAAAACAGGTACTAAAAATAAAAAATAAAAATACCTTTCAGCTGAATGTGCAAATAAACAAATTAACAGACTTCATGGCTTTAGCATAAATGGCCCTTTCTATAGTTCCATCAGAAGCTTTATAGATCTGCCTTTTACAACATTAATTTAGGGAAAGTTTTTTTATGGCCATGTTAAAAGTTTTCAGTGCAATACAATAAGGGAACCACAGGGAGGAATTAGGGAGAAAACCATGTGCAGTTTCCTAGTAAGATCTTAGACTGAGCTGAGATGCAGAAGTTGGTGTTACTCAATAACCCTAAATTAAACTAAACTACAACAGGTGCAGAATTAAATCTAATATTTTATAAATAAATAGAGTATAACCATATCTAAAAGCCTTTTTTCCCCCAACCAATTTGGTTCAGTTATGTATAACTCTGTTAGAGTGCATCTTTCAACATTTCTCAGAACACAATATTTTCTGCATAGTTAATACCATATCTCTATCTGATTCAACCTCAAAACAAATATCATTTTATCATTCTAACCTTGGAAAAGTGTCTGTACTCACAGAACATACAGAAATTAACCATTTGTTTTCTTTTTTCTCTACAATGAAATCCAACCTGACACCATACACAGGTGGATCTAAAGTGTTTTCCATTAATGATTTGTCAACCTTTGAGAGTTTATGTTGTATTTTAGTATGTAGCACCGTTTCTGAGTAGGTGGCACATATTTTACAATTTTCCACAGTTTGTTGCAGGACCTTTGTCAACCTTACATTGATTATTACGGAAGAGGGATATTAGCCCTTTAGCTTGGCTCTTCTATCCTGTCTCATGTCTTCTACGCTATGAGCAGGGGCACAAGGGGTGAAGAAGTATGTTTTTTAATAGAAGAGGTATTAATCATAGCAACATATCTGTCTTACTGTCAGGGTTCTTGGTGCCAAATCTCTGTGGTGAGATTCATTGTTGCAGAAACTGAAAGAATTCGTCTTTTCATCGCGTTATTAATGTTCCCCTCTGGAGAACTTGTTCACTTTATCTTTCTGGTCTGCAAGGACCACTCACATGTTCAAATGCATTCAAAATCTGAATTTGGCATAAACATTTCGCAGAAGATGGATGAAGGACGCACCTGGAGAGCAGTCTCATTTTTCAGAATGAATACTGCAATGATCACATAAATATCACAAACTGACAAATGCACACTGTTGTGTATTCAGAACATCCCTCTTTTTCTCTGTTTAAAATTCTAATCATGTTTGATGCTTTTATTGCCTGTTGGCTGCAAAATAACAGCTCTGCGCTTTAGCTTATAAGAGTTTGGGATGTTATATAACTTCTATGTTGATGCTTGGCTTCACAGAAATCGGAGATAGCAGACTGCAGTCTGTAGCCCATGTAGGGCATTAAATAATACAGCTTCTGTGTTTCCCAACACCACCTGAGCTAGTAAAATCATGCAGCTAACCTTTAATTTATGATTCCTCAGTTCCTTAGAGTTGAAGTGTCTATTTGCGGCACTCAAGAAACAAAGCATGGAGTCGACACTAAAACTTATTCGTTCATAACACAAACAATGCAGCCGGATGCAAGACAGGCATCCATGCACACTAACCACTAAGATTAATTCACAGTAACAAATTAAGCAGGCATGCAGTTTGTTTCAGACTATGGAAGAAAACAGAACTGAAAACACACTTCCACTGAGAAGGAAGGAAAACTCAGCAGAGATATGAACTTTAGACAGTTTAGTTATGCAGTTACATTTATTTCACAGTGCAACCATGCTGTAAATCCCTGTTACTAAAACTGCAGGAGCTTAAAAATAAATATACGGTGCTGTAAAAAGATATTTGCCAGCTCGCAGGTTTTTTTCAGCTTTTGCTTTTTTTTCCTTTACACTTGCTTGTTTTAGATCATCAAATTACTTTTAATATCATACTACATCAACTTTATTCATAAAGCACTTCAAAAGAATCACAGCGGAAACTAAGTGCTGCACAAAACTGCATACTAAAAACAAACATTAAAAAGAAAAACATATATGACAAATATAGTGTGACTGACAAAAATTAAGTGCAACAAAACACAAAAGAACAAATAAGGCCAAACTGTTACTGATGTTGGAAGCTGAGAAGGAACCTCTCTAACATGCAGAGACAGGTTGAGGGGCAACAACAGAGAAGGTTCTGACCCCTCTGAGATTTCACCTGGACCTCAATACCTGCAGAAGCTGCTGGTTGGCTGACCTGAGGGATTGAGAAGAAGCTCAGAGGTACAGCAGGACAAAATCATTAAAACATTTATAAACAAAAGTAAGAAGAAAGATAATTTTTCTCTGAATACCAGATCAAATAACCAGAGAATATAAACAATGCAGGTTTCAAGTGATAAGAAAATATCTATCCAAAACAACCTGAACAAATGCGAAAAATCATTTTTCCCTAGACCGAAACTGGTTGGGCTACAACAAAGTACACAAGCATGATTGACAGCGCTAAAACTGTCCTCCTTGTTCTGATTGGTTGTTTCTAGTTAGCACTGGGACAAGGCAGAGAAGCTCTTTTTTTTTTCACTGACTGTCTGTCTCATACCATCCTGAAATGACAGAGTAACAGTTTTAACAAATATGTAAAATAAAAATAAAAAATAATAAACATCTTTTATAAAGATTTAATGTAAGAACATGTCATACCCTAGTCCTTTTTCTGTTTTTCTGAGTTTTATTTTGAAAATGCGTGTGATATAGTAATATTTTTTAATTGTATAATATCTACTATACATTGTTTGGCATTTAAGAAAAGTTGCAATTTACACATCATTTCCAATAAATTGTTATTCTGTTCAACACAAGTCTAGTAAAACAGTAAGTACCAGAAACCAACAGCTAATGAAAAATCCGTAATCCTCATGTGAAGAAAATGGCACTGGAAATGAAAAGAGATTCTCCTTTCACTTTTGCAAGAGTGCCATCTTTACAAATATGTCATAGACTAACACAGACAAACTAGTCAATGCATTACTTCATGGCTGTACTTTTGCAATTTTTACTATCAAAAGGCCCCAAAAATTCAGCCGAAAGCCTTCATCTTATTCAAATTCCTCCAGCAAGAGGTCTGATGAGAATTGAAAGCAGAGATCATGTTTCCTCTTATAGCTCAATTTCATTTGCTCTCTGTTAAATGCAGCATGCCATTTAAAAATCTACTTGTGTAAAAATCTTGTAATAATCAAGCAAATTTTCTAAAAGTGAAAGGAAGTTTATTTAGACTCCTGTGGAATCAGATCCCAGGTTCAGCCTGTGAGGCAGAATCCCTATCTACTTTTGACTGCACCTAAAACTTTATTATTTCTTTTTTTTTTTTTTTTTGACAAAACTTATAGTTGGAGTGGCTTAGGTTATCTTGAGCTATGGGCTGGAGGGTATACTACCATTTTTCTCACTTGGCTATTTTGTCCAACATAGAATTTCTGCATTAACTGCAGTTATTGCTGCAAGTAACCATGTTTCTCTCAAAGTAAGCTACACCTTGTCCAGGTTTTCTAAGATTATCTGTCTCCTATATATGAGGCGAGCCATATATGAGGTGAGTCATTTCTGATCAAAAGTTCAAGTTCTCTCTCTAAACATGGTCCCATCATTTTATGTAACTCTGTCTCATTTTTGCTAGACAAAAGGATCCACTATAATGAATGTGTCTTATTTCACATCTCGTAGATTAGCACAACTGGCTCAGATATTCTCTCTTTATCTGTGTTTATCTTAACATAGGAAGTTGGCTGCACAGTTAACAAATAAATGGCTGTATTTCCTTAGAAAGATGTGATTTCACAAATTGATAATCCAATTAAATTTTCAGTCTATTGCTGTAAATAGACTGGAAACACTGGAAACTAACAAGTCAAAATAGAAATTTTTAGATTTTTTCGAGATATTAAAAACAACATAGATGGACAGAGGACTTCTAATACTTTCAACAACTAACATCTTTGATAAATCTTCAATATGAAGCTCCACATCTGAAGTACTCCATCTATCTCTTTAGTACCACTGATGCCAAATGTAATGTTACTTCTTCTGCCTCGTGTTTATCTTTAAATGAAGCACACATGTTGAGTGGTTTGCTAGGATAATTCAGTCTTTTGCATCAACATCTGCAGCATCCACATAGAGAAATAAAGCTGTTTTCCTAGGTTTACTCTTTTTGAAGCTTTTCTTCATCAGTCGTTTAGCAACTACCAGAGCTGAACATTTTACTAAGTTATTTGACACTCTACAGTATAAGGAGAAGTACCGAGTTTAACATTTGATTTTTCAACTATGGGGTTATTTTTTGTATCTTAATTAGACGTAAGAATAAGCAGCTGACTGGTCAAGCCAATTGAAATTGTTCAAAGTTCCCAGATTAGTGATAAAACACCTTTGTTAAATGTTAAATGGCTCTCACACTCTCCCGCTGTCTTTGATTTCAGCCAAGGAAAATCAGATAAATACAACTGAAGAAATGCTGGCCCCATAAACTTGAATAATCCATGTCTGTCAGAGGACTGTTTAAAAATCAAGCCATGAAGGCGACTGGGAACCTTCCAGCAGACACATGGACAACAAAAGCTACATGTGTTGGTATTGCTGGAAAGCCAAAGAGGCTTTGCCATGGAAATAAACATGTCAGAACCAATACAGCTTTTGCTCCAGTCCAGGAGACGATCCTCTGAGTACAATGTGTTCAGTAATGCTGTTTGGTAATTGACTCATGCTCTGAGATGAAAAGATTGTGTTTTTCATTGAGAGTTTAATTCTTTTGTGTTGAGGAATCACAGTTGTTGGAAACAAGTTGAAGCGGCTGAGGATGAAGTCGGCGCTTTGAGACAAGGATGGATAAACAACGTCAAAACAACTAAAGTAGAAAGACATGTTGGGCAATGGCTCAGATGTTTAAACAGTTTCCTCCAGGGATAGTGTCATTTTGAATATTGCTGCTCTTGAAGTACTCCTCTGGTTCAGGCACTTAAGAATATTAAAGCCACAAATGGTGCGAGTCTTTGTTTAAACCCACTGACATCCTTGGAATATTGAATTTAATGATTTTGTTGGATGAGAGGAAGTCGTAGACTAATGAAAAACATTTTGCCTGGAAGTGGTTCACGCATGATGTACTTCTTGCTCAATAAAATTTTTAAATTTGCTGTTAGACTTGCCCTAAATTCCTGGACATACATCTTTTTCCTCAGCAAAGAAGACTGATGACAGTAAGTTAGGGCATTTTTACACAGTCATGACAAATTAGGATATTTGGGTGTTTAGTTTTTTTTTTCATATTTTTGGACATGGATATTTAATATCCTTTTTAACAATGCTGACTAATAATGTTCATTCAAGTAATATTAGATAAAAGCTAAAAGGACATTTTATTTTTTCAAATGTAACAAAAATAACTACATCTGGTGACAAATAATTTAGGTCACCTCTACATCTGTTCCTACTTTCGATGGATGACATCAGGTTCGTAAGATGAGAAGTTTGTTTCACATTCAGTGGTGCGTTCACACCAATTTCATGTGTCAGGTGCGTCTGGTTAACGTTCAAAGTCTATTTGGAGTCCATTGTGGCGTGTTTCGTGAGTCCAATGAGGCGCGATTTTAAGCGTTTGGTATGTTTTGAGCGTTTGATGCGTCCACAAATCGGCCGGCAACGGAAAACAACGCCTGGAGCAATTTTGACGCGCCCTCAACGCACCTCCACATAAGCTTTGAATGTAAACCAGATATGCCCAATGCGCAAAATGCTAGGTGTAGAGCAAAATGTCAAGCGTCTGCATTCAAAGTGCACACACGTCAAACTTGAAGCATCAGATGCGTTTTTGACGCGCATAACTCGTTTGGTGCCAATGCAACCCAAGACTTTAGTTTGTCTGCGCTTAACAGTTTACATTAGTGACATCCCAAGAGTTGTTTGAGGCCGTCAGAAAGAAAACTTTAGCAGTTTTAGCTAGATAAGTAATTTTAAATCCTTTTATGCAGCCATTGCACAGAATAGAAAGGAATACACAAGTCTATTTGTGTAATGAACATTGAAAACAACCACCAACATGCCCAGCTCTGATTGTCCACGCAAGTTCACACAAAATAAGATGCAAAAAGCAGTCTTTGAAGAGAATAAACTCTGCGTACTGTTGATGTGAATGTGAACTCCTGTGCAATCATAAATTGATGGGGAACATTTAATATTCCTCACAGTTGTGTAAGAAGGAAATCTTTGCTCTCTAACAACAACAAGTTTGCCAGAAAGAATGAAGACAAAGACCAGAACTTCTAGAATAATCGTTTTTGGACAGAGGAGTCTAAGATGTGATGTTGTATGTTTCGCATAAACCAAGTACAACATATCTTTAATGATTAAAACAAAGTAAATTTATTATGTTTATCTGTAGTCACGTTACTTTCTTTTCCAAAGACAAATAAACAAGAAAGACATCGATGTGAATATTTCTTTTGAACGAAGTAAATACTGAAGTAGGGCATCATTATTTTCCCCCCAACTGTAGCTGAATCAAACTAATTAAATTTAAAAAAAAGTTGTTAAGAGCATTTCAGTGTAAACTTATTCTTCTTCTTTCAAAAGCAGGCCTCACATTGGAGTCAGAGTTGCCTAAGAGGGCTGCTGGCTGTGGAGGTGAGACCTTGTCAGAGGTGTGTTTCCTCCCTGATTTATGGGAAGGCCCCAGGATAAGCAGCGCATTTAACTGGGCCGGCTGAAGAGTGTGTGACCAGGAACGAGACTGGAGAAGCTGGAGCACAAGTGTGAGTGTGTGGGAGAATTGCAGGCCCAAAGGTGTGCAGTTCATATGCAGGGTAATGTTTACTTGGAGTTTTGAGACCCTCACTGTTTGCTTTGCCCCAAACCTGCTCCCCTTTCGACCCATCAACCGTGCTCCAGAGACAGAAATAGACTGATTGGAGACCCGAATATTGTAGCTGAATGTACGCTGCCTGCAAGCAGTTTCTAAATATTAGTCTATAGCACCAGAATGACTGATGCACTTTAAGGGAGCAATAAAAATTGTTAGAATAACAGATATATGTGGAGGAAAAGCAAAGTAAAACTCCCTTTTTTTCCACAAGGTCCATTTCAGAATCCTTTTCATCAGCTCTTTGTGGTAGAAGAGGAAGGCTACTGAGTTCAATACCTTAAAAGAGTGTTCCTGTGATCACAGTGTTTGTCAAACTGAGTATAATTACAGAGAAAAGTATTGTAATTATCTATCTTTAAACCACACTTACACTACAGTTTAGATTGCGGTTGAGCAAGATGGAGTTAAGGTCTAAATAATACTTTAGGAACTGAGCAGAAACGCTGTATGGAAACAAAGAGTGAGGGTCTTTAGCAACAATCGGATTTCCAACATTCAACTCTGTTTGTGTTAAAGCCAGACATCATATCTGGAAATAAACATTTTCTAAAATGGCAGATATCAGAAAAATCTGTGCATGTAAAAATATTGGCCAGTGAATCTTAAAATGTTCTGAATACTTTAATTTTCAATGTTTGAGACAAATACTCGGGTAACAAGTAATATGTTTATATTTGAACAACAAAACTATTTGCAATTTAAGCAAATAATTCAGCAAACAAATTATTTATTTCAAAACTGAGCTCAGAAATATACAAACTTAGACAGAAAAGCTTTAAGATCATAGATAAAAGGAGAAATGTTCTGAGAAATTAGTTGGTTTTCTCCTCCACCAGTCATGACCAATAACTAGTAGACTGGAAACTAAGACATTCAAATTTTTTCCTGTCAGTGAGTGCACCATAATTAAATGTTAGGAGGTGGTGCTAATAACCAGCACTGCTAACTTAGTGGCTGTATTTAGCAAGTACTCAGAACTATCTAGCATTCTTTTTCTATTTCTATTTTGCTATTAACTCTTCTCAATGAAGGTCCTTTTTCTGTCACAAAGCATTCACAGGTGGTTCAGTTCTCATCTAGCAGTCCCTCCCAACTACAAGAGATGTTTTTCTCTTCAAGTCCAGAAAGAAAATGAATTGAACATGCTCAAAGCTTTCGCTGAAATCTGGTTACTGCATGCTTATATGTGGACCTAAAGATGAAAAACAAACAAATCAGATTCAAGATCTAAACTAAATGTGTTTTAAAATTATAGTAATAGATATTCTATGCAATGCCTGTTGTTTCTAATAGTGTGAATGACAATAAAAACAATTCCTTATGTTTATTGACAAGAATTTTTAAGAGTGTTTGAAGGGAGTTTTCACCTCATCACCTACATTTCTAATACAAAGTCTGAATCTTTTTGTTAAAACGTGGATCTGAGAGGACCCTTTAAAGCACACCGGGGCATTTTTAGGTCAATCAGGGCAGCACACTGGCCACCCTCCAAACCACAAAGGAAAAAAAAAAAAAAGATTTAGATGAAATGCAGACGTCAACATGAGACAAGATTTAGCATCTCACCAGAGCTACTGCCCATTTTTCCCTCTGAGCTAATGAAGGGACACACTGTTGGCTGTCCAGCAAGCCTCTAAAAGGTTTTGAATAAAAATATCCACTGCTTCCATTTGGGATATTTACACTCATCCTTCACACACTCTAAAACGTTTAGGAGTCATAACCACTGACTGATCCTAGGCTTTCAAATACTGTGATCACAACTTCAGAGGCCCATGTCCCTCCCTGCTTGGACCACTGAGCCTCAGAATAATCCAATGAAAACAGAGGCATAGATAGGAACATGCAAGATGAGATTCAGACAAGTTAGCGAGGTAAAATACATTATGAATGCATTAATTTCTGCCATTTTATGCAAGGCATTTAAGTATAAGAAGTAAGCAGGTTTTTAGGGGCTTATTTCTTGCTTGGATCCACTCATTAGTGTTAACATCTGCAACAAAATAAGTGTTTTGTTAAGATGCACACAACACATTTTGCATGCAGACCATGCAGCAAAAATGTTTTACAGTCAAGCAAAGACCTGGATAGTGGCAACTCAGGTTGCACAAAATACAGAGGCGTACAATAGGAGATTTTGTTTCATACCATAAAAAAACAACACAAATTAACATAAAAGGTCACAGTTTGACGTTTTTAGAAGCAACACAAAATTTTAGAAATTAATATTATAAAATTAAGTTTTGATTCAAATATCAAGTGATTTGAAAAAATTGTGTCAAATTCCAACTTATGTAAATTATTGTTTTATTTGTCCATTTTAATAATGTAATATACAGGAGAAATAAAGTATTTCTTTCTCCAGAAGAGAATAAGAGTGACAAGGAGAAAAAAGTGGAGGTTTTTTGGCTGATTTAGTTTTCTATCATAAAATAAAGTTAAATTATCTGGAATAAATCTGATATTAGATTTGAAGACTAAACTCAAAAAGTTGAGAAAAAGATCAAATGTTGGGAAAAATTTTAAATGCAATGTCACACTGTTAGCACCAGGTTTGATATGTGGGGAGTGTGGGTCCATAGTTTGTTTATATGCGAAAAGTATTTTATTGTTATTAAATCCTATTCTAAAATATAAAGTTAACAGTAAATCAAAAGATATCCTCTACTGATTCCACTGACTCAGATTCCCCCCCCCCATGAGATATGCATAAAAATTATAAAGAAGCCAGTTTAAAAAGCCACTGTTGAAAACGGAAAAGACAAGAGAAATTGTGTGGTATTCATTAGAAGTCAGGAAATGGCTAAAATGATCCACATGTGAACCAGGTCTCTGCGTAAAAAGTTTAAGTGCCAAGAGTTTGCTAAACATCACTAAAATTAACTAGAACCATTTGGTCTTGTCAGATGAGACTAATATTCAGCTTTTAGTCTTGGTCTGCTTCGTTTCCAACGGCCAGAAAACCTTGATAAAGTTCAGGATACTTGAACTCTGAATAAACAGGACAGTTTAAATAAAAATCTGCTGAACTCAGCCGGCAAACTAAAACTAGGCCTTCGTACTCCTGTAGAGGGTGCTGTATATACTAGACCTGTATTATTGTGTCAATTATGGGAGGCAGTTCACACCAGCATACACTGAATCTTTGTGCCAGCTTCTTCAATCTGTCAGCACTTCCATAAACATTTCATAGTCCTCTCAGTGAAACAGAAAGAACCAAAGCCTGGAAACATCAGAATAAAAAGCGTGTCATTTACTGAGGGTTTCTCTAGGTACCTCAAGCTCTGACTGAACAGTGGCCATTCTGTGATTTTGATGGTCCAGGCATCTGGTTCCTTTCCTTTACCATGTGTGGCTTTAATAGACTATGAGTCACAAACCTCCAGACCACCTCCTGAAGGAAAACACTTATTACAGTAATTAAGTGAATCTTAGAGTAATAATAAGAGTCAATACACAGAAGCTAACATGATGGTGTCGTTATCAGAAGTCGTATCTTGTAGATGAACATTACTACTAAAAATCTTTTACGAGGAGCTGAAGTGACAAAAAAATAATTTGTTACTTGCAAGAGATTTTTCTTTCCTCTTAGCATTTCTCCTCAACTGTTAGTGATTTCTTGCAGCCTCATGAAGCATATTTTATGCGTAGGAAGGGTGGCACTTAGTCCAGCTGTGTAACATATATAAATCCAAGCAGAGCTAACTGACATGACACTTTCCACTTTGCACACAGCAATTACATTCATTGGTGGCTGCTTTGGCCAGATACAGTACCAACTATAAAGACAGCAAAGTAGCAATTACAGCACGGGTGTGATATTTTTAGTTGTTTCCTGTCAAACGGACGTATAAAGTGAATGCTTGTCTGTCTAAGCTGTAAAGCAGCTATTAACTACTGCTACTTGCAAAAGGTGGAGCTCAGTGACCTGGATGTGCAGTTCATTACCGAGCCAGCTCACTAACCTCTCGCTTGTAAAATGCTTCATTTCCTTTGGGTTCACTTTACTAACAGATTTGAAATCAGATACAAGTTTTTGCTCGCATAAGGCTGATGGGAGAAAAGATTATTGGTCATAGGTTTCAACAGGGCAAAGCAAAAGTTAGAAATGCTAACTTTTTGCATAAAAAAGTGTGTCCTTCACTAAGCAATGTTTCTGAGAAGCTCAAACGTAACAAGGTATGATACATTTTCACTTTTTTCCTTT
Organism: Brachyrhaphis terrabensis; assembly: GCA_903067065.1. Taxonomy (NCBI): domain Eukaryota; kingdom Metazoa; phylum Chordata; class Actinopteri; order Cyprinodontiformes; family Poeciliidae; genus Brachyrhaphis; species Brachyrhaphis terrabensis. The sequence continues at coordinate 15,317 of CAEGAG010057680.1, forward strand.
AAAAGAAGTTGCTTTGTAACAAAACCCAACGGAAATCCTTTTTTTTTTTCCTCATTTGAGTTTTGTAAGTACGTAAAACTATTTGTATAGCACCATTGCAGATAAAAACCAAAGTGATCTCAATTAGCTTGTTTAATGTTTCTGACACAAAGTAATCCATACAAAAATAAGTAAATCACATAAAAACATCAGAAAACTCAAAAAACTTTACTAGTAAAGACCCTGAAAACATGATAGACAAAAACTAAATAAAATGATTATTTATTATGTGTGTAAGTCAAAACCTGGATAAATGATATTAAAAATTTCTCAAAGTTAACATAGACCTGCCTATCATCACTTAAAATAAAATAGAAATTGAATTTCAATTTATATGATCAATCACCGGAAACATTCTGGTAAGTGATAATAAGCGATAATGTCTATTCCTCTTCACATTTTGTATGCCTGCCAATGGTTTCAATGTGCATGCATCCCACATTTAACACAAAGCAGCAGCAATATGTTAAAAAAACAAAGTGAAACCTTTTATCATAGACTGTTGGCTTTGTTTACTAATTTCTGCCTCAGATTTTTCTGGCAGAGGTACAGAAGATGTATAATTGGAGGATTCAAATTGGGACTCAAACAGGCAGAGCCAACAGATGACAAACTAAGTTTTAATGAATAACCAAACAAACTAAGGGTGCTTCAAAGGCACATAATCCTCAAAAAGATCCTTGAAAAGAATTCAGACAGAACCCAGGAACTCAAAGAGCTTGTTATGAAAAAGTATGAGGGAACCACTATGTATATAAACTGAAGAACTGATGACCAAGTCAGACTAAACGCAGGTGAATGCAGAAAGATAGAAAATAATCTAGATTAAAAAGTCAATATTTTAACAGAACTTGTAATTAAAAACTAAGGCTGTAGGAAAACCTACAACAAATCATGATGATTATGTCAATAATTTTCACAATGATGTCTTCATCATCATGATGACATCAACTCAGTGACAAATTGTGATGATCATTGTCACCAAGATTGGGGATGAAGGTTATTTGAAAGCAGAATTTTAATGCAATTTCACCTGAAATGCTCTAGTCTATGTAATATTGCATCCAAGCTGTCGTTTGGTATTGGAACATTGCGTATATTGATAATGTAATGGGAGAAGCAATTCAATTTAAAGTGCAGGTCTTTCTGTGGATCCACTGGAGCCAGGGGTCCCTGCAGCTCCTCCACAGTTATTGTAGAGTGTTTTTCCTGAGTGAGTGTGAATGATCTCCCTTTCTGAATTTGTAAATTAGTTTATCTTCAAATATATATATATATTGTATTTGAGAGATACAGACTGTTTAGTAAGACCATTTCTACAGTTATGAACAATTTATTAAACTCATTTTAAAAACAAAGAGGTGATTTACAGATTGAAAATAATATGTAAACATAAATGCCTGGATGATGGATGACAAATATGCAAACAGGGATTCGCTTTTCTATTATTACAAAAACAAATTAAATGAACTTAAGTGTGGAGCTCAGTGGGGTTCACTAAATACAGCAGGGAATTATATAGTTTTTCCCATGCCCTTGTCCATTTAGGAAGTGTCAGATTCATCAGTGAAGTCATTCCTCTTTCTGCCCACAATGCACAGGCCTGGATTTTTCCATTACTAAGCAGAATAAGAGCATTTCCTTTCACTTCCAGCAGTCTCTAAAACTGGCGCTTACCATTAGGAATGTAAACATGCACAGTCTGTAAACAAGGCTCTTTCTCCGGCCCCCAACCCCCATTCCAACAAGGCTGACCAATATAGACTGGCCTAATAATGACGCCCCTCCCTGACCCCACAGAACTCTTAAAGACAGACGCAGCCCCATTATTCAGCCCCGAGGTCACAGAAAAGAATAAGTGGGAGGGCAAAAGAAGGAAGGACGGATGGAGAAACATCTGAGATCTTCTCCACAGTTCCCCAATCAGCAAGTCATAAAACATGAAAACAAATGCAAAGTCTGTGATGCAACTGCTGAATAGATTAATAATCTAAGACCTGGTGAGTTTGGCTGGGGGGGTTTGAGCTCTCACCAAGTCTTCAGCTGACATACAGGGGTATCAAAATATGAGTTTAAGACTGAATGGTTATTTGAAAGCAGAATTTTAATGCAATTTCACCTGAAATGTTTTAGTCTATGTAATATTGCATGCAAGCAATATTACATGAATGGTGGTCAGAGTTCCATCAGTACCAATTCATCAACAGGGATGTCATCAATAAACTACCACATCTGTACAGGAAGGCCATGGACAACGTGACAGAGGACAGTTTTCTACATTTAACCACAATGCCACATTAAGAGAACCATCATTTGGACCACATTGTTTAGATTAAAGTGCATTCTGTATTTTTCTGTACTGTAAAGCCTTGATGATTTTCCAAACCACTGGGTTCAAAGTTGTTGTGAACGTCCCAAAGTAACAAATCGCGGTTGCCAAGGTCTCACCAGCTGCTGATAAAGGGTTTTTCTGTAAAAGGAAAGGAGGGAAAGGTACCTTAAAGAAGCTTTCAATAGCTGATAGGTTCCTTACACAGGGTATCTGCTGTGTCAACACATCACAGTTTTGTTTAGCAGTGGCTCAATGTGTGCAGATAGAAAGAAGTAGTGTTTCTAGTATACCAAAGAGATGATGATTATTAACATTATTGATTATTTTGGGGATCATTGCATACCATTGGCAGTAAGGTTGAGACTCAGATCCAGGAATAATTTCTCAAATCAACTGGATTGGCAACTATTAGAAATTGAAATAGGTGGATTATGAGAATGTACATCATAAAAGAACAAGAAACAAGTTTTAAACATTTAAGCAAACGAAATATAGAGTTGTGTGAAGATAACTGGAGAAAATTAACAGGCATGAATAATTTCAGATTCTTACTCTGTGGTTTGAGGAATTGAGGATGTTAAATTATATAGCAAAGTGTTTTGGTATACAAAAAGTTTATCAATCTTGTATTTTTATCTATTTTCTCCAACTCTACTTAAAAGTATGAACAACAAATCCATTTAGCTTTCTGATTTTGAATGTTTAACAATGACATTGGATTTTATGTCGGTACTATTTCACATTATATCATTGATATTCCAACATTCTGATATTTTAAGTAAAAAATTGTAAGTAGAAGAGGATAAAAATCTTCAATAAGTCACTTCCACCGTCTCAGAAGTTCAGCTGACATTAAACTTTATTCCAGCTCTACGGCAAGTTGTTTGATAAAATTATAAAACCTTGCTATGCATCTTGTTTAAATATACATTCAAGCCATTCTTTTTGTATTTTTTTTCTCATTACTGATTTGATAAGCAAAGTATGTTAGTACTTTTAGAAAAATCTCATGCTGTTTTAAGGAATATTCCAGCAACAGTGAAAGAAAATGCTTCTTCAAGCTTAGGTTATTCAGGGTGTGAGAGCATGAATGGGGTGAAATTGGGTTTGAGAGCTTGGGGTGAGTGACCATGGAGGGGTCAGGAGACTGGGGACACCCACTATGATTTGCTGGTTTCTGGGGTCCTGATGGCTGACGGTCATCCCGTTCTTGTTGCAAGCAAGAATGGGATTTACTAGTGAGTCAGATGTTTGGGTTTAACTCTCCCTGCCCAGTGAGAGTCTAGCAATCTCCTGAAAACGTCGGACCAGAACACAGCATACCAAACAACACCGGTCCGTGCCATAGTGCTCAGAGAAAACAGGTCATTAGGGAGCTGGAGAATTTGTGCCAGCGCCTTGGTGCCCATCTCTGCATCCGTAAGACATGCAGCACAACACAGCAGTACGCCCTTTCAGGACAAACTGGTTCCCATTTCATTGCTTCCGTTATACCAGACGTAGTTTGATTTTATAACGTCAGTCACACAATTAAGATACCAAATTTTTTGTGCTATTTTTTAAAAGATTTTATTGACTCTAGTGTCTAGTGTTCAGACAGGAAGGGGGAAGACATGCGGCAAAAGTCATCAGGCCGGGAAACGATCCTGTAAAATTATGCTTTACAGTGAATTCTTTCTCCCACAAACTCTGTGGCATTGCCACTTCTCTGAATATATAAACCATCTCTTAATTGATTAACTTGTTTGCCTAACAAACAGAGATACAAACAAATTAAAGTCTGCAAATTTCAACTTTATTTGCCCCTCTGTTGTTAAATTATATATCAGGAAGGTTGAGATGTGATTTCCTTTCTGTGTTCAAACTGTCTCTGCAAAGTTTTATTAAACTGCATGCTGACATCGGCTCCTACATTTTATTCACATAGCGAGGCTGAGCAAACAAGAGGAAAACCTTGGATTGTGTATGGAATAAACAAGGTCTTTGCTCTGCCTGGTTTCAGGTAGTTGCACAAGGTATTAGGAATGACATCAGTTCTAATTATCAAAGAAAAGCAAAGGAGTGCATCTCAAAAAAGCTAAGTTCAACATATCTTTGCAATCCTCTGTGATTATTTTGATTTGCAAGGTTAAAAAAAACAAAAAAACTGCCGCAAGACACTTTCTGGTTAATTAAGGGCCAGGCAAACTATATGATCGAATTAAGACGAAAGTTAAAAAACAAGCATAAAAGCATTTTGATTGCTTTTCAGCTTTTTCGCATTTCTAAAAATCTATCAGGCGACGTACTGAAAAGAAATCTACTTACGCTAAATATGACAAGAAAGACAAAGGAGTGTTAATTGCGTTGCGATTGTTCAATCCCTTTTTAATAAAGCTTGTGTCTTATCAGATGTAAATGTGTGAGAAAACTAATACATAACATTATGTGTAATTAGTCTTTCATTAATCCAAGCAACCTTTAAATAAGTGTTGTGGAGATTTTGGCTTATGGTTTTAATACAAGAAGAAAATAAATCACTTTCTACTAGGTTAAAACACCAGTAAATGCAGTTACTATAGAAAATACCAAGTCAAATACAGTCCCTTGCAAAGGTATTCATTGTCACAAAACAAATACACTCTTGAAATCTTATATCGGAACTTTTTGTAATAGACAAATTCATCCAATCCACCTAATTTATTTAATGAGAAAATAGTAAAGCTACATGTGTGTAATCTAATCTCAGTATAAATCCAGCTGTTCTGTGAAGCACTCAGGAAATATCAGTGATCAAATATCATGAAGGCCGAGGAACGCACCAGACAGCTCAGGAGGGCAAAGTAAAGTTGAGGAGAGGTTTAAAGGCGGGTCAGGTTATATCAATCTTTGAACAGCTCACAGACCAAATAAAGAGAAAGGATCTACAAAGACATTAAAACCTAAAAAGAATCTCTGGAGGAGCTGAAGTGATCAACACCTCAGGTGGAAACAACTTTAGACAGAACAAGGCTTAGACTTAAACTACTATTAGAGTGAAAAGAAGAAAGTTATTGTTAAATGAAGCCAATAATAAGTCGACTTTGAATGTTGCTACAAGCCGTGTAGGAAAACAACAAAAACTTTTTCTGCGAAAAAATGTTTTCAAGTCAAATGAGATCAAAATGTTAAGCTCTTGACCTTCATGCAAACCGCCATGTACTGAGGAACTAACACTGAACAACCAAGCCCTACAGTAAAACATGTTGGTGGTAGTATTATGCTGTGGGGCAGGGGGAGGGGAGTAGGCTCAAGTTAATGGAAAGATGGATGAAGATGCACAGGCCAATTTATGCCAATCTAGGAAGAAAATCTTTAAGAGCCTGAAGAGACTGGGACACAACTTCACTTTCAAGCAGGACAATAATCTTGAGCATACAGTCAGAACTACAATGGCACAGTTCCAAGAAAAGCTTCAAGTGTCTAAATCTAATTGAGAATTGGCAAGAGATGAAAATTTCTGTTTCCAGATGATCTGCATGCAATCAGAGCTTTGGCTATTTTACAGAAGAAGAGTGGGCAAAAGCTTAAATCTATAGATGTGCAAATTTAGTGTAGACACTTCCCTCACTGGAGATGAATACAAATGCACAACACATGTTTTAGATGTGTGTGTGGGCGTGGGCGCGCGTGTGTGTGTGTGTGTATATATAAACATTCACTTAAAGAACATAAATAATGTCCCTTTCACTGTAAAATTATCACAAATGATAAGCTTTGAGGAGATTCTTCGAAACTTGACATTTTAACATAGCAATATGGGGAAAACTCAAAGATGCACTAATATGTTAGCAAGTATATTGACTTGATGCAATTGTTAACATTCAGTGGAAAAATCTAGTTTTCTGAACCCAGAGTTTTTAACATTTTTACAGAAAAGAATCAGTCATACATTTAATGTTTTAGACAGGATTTTAATTTTTCTCCACCACTCTACTAATGCCAGGATAATACTGATAAAGTCTCTCTTCTCATGAACAACATCCACAGCTTCCAAGGAGCACCAGTTTCAAACAATTCAATAAAACTCTATTTGTCCCAGAGGGGTGATTTAAAGGAACAGATGAGATGCTAACATTAAATTTTTGCCTAAAGAGAAACTGGACTGGTAACCTCCACCCACTCATCAGAGAGTGACCGGGGGTCACGCCAAGGCTGAACTTACTTTGAGCGCTCTGATCATAATGAGAACGTGAAAAGCTCCTCGAGTACGCTGATTGCAAAAATATATGTACTCTGTGCTTTCTTGGAAACATTTCCTTCAAAAAAAGCCTGAATTACGAACATCTTTTGTTTCTCATTTGTGCATGACACCTAAGCGGACAAGTAGGCACTTTTAGGTCTGCTTGTTTTAAAGGCAACGTCATTCTCAGAGGAAGGTTTGACTGTTACATATCCCACTTGTACAGTGAGGGGACAGAGCAGCAACCATGCAGTCAGTGAAATGAAAAGTGAATATGACGAGAGACGTTAAAACGGTGTCCAAATGTCGAGGCATTATGACTCGGCATAACAGAAGGCAGTCTCTGGCCGCCAGTCTTTTTTCCTCCCTTTCTGATAAACAGCACAAACTACTGAGTTCAAGGCTACAGCATTTGGCAGGAGTAAAGCTCCCTCTGAATGAGCCTTTCAACCTTCAACTCTTTCAACCAAAGAGCATAAATATGAAGTCAAAAACTTTATTTTAAAATGCCTTGAAAAAGTATTGATACTCCTTGAACTTTTTCACATGACAAGCACAAGCCTACATATATCTTGTAAGGAGTAACAGACCAACCCAAAGTAGCACATAACTGTGAAAAGGAAGGTAAAGCATGCATGGTTTTCATTTCAAAAGTGTAGTATGCATTTGTTTTTAGGCCCCTACATTATTACTTTGTAGACTGCTGCAGTTTTGCTGTAAGTGTGTAAGGCTAGCTCTCCATCTGCTTTATACATCAACAGATTGACATTTTTACTAAAATAGTTCAAGCTCAGTTAGATTCTACAGGGCCCACCTGTTAACATCAATTTTAGCCATTCTTAATTGGATTAAGGTCTTGGTTTTGACTAGGCCAGCCTAACACATGAACATGACTTTCTATAAAATGGCACCATTGTAGTGCTGGCTGTATGTATTCTTCCAGGATGTTCTGTATTTGGCTCTCTTGAACTATCCATCAACGTTGACTTGCTCCTTTGTTGCTGATAAAGTGTCCCCACATCATTACACTGATACCACCATACTTTACTGTGGGGACAGTGTTTAAACTGATGTGCAGTCTGCTACACATGGCATTTGGCATGTGCCTAACAAGTTACAATTTGATCTAATCAAATGACAGAACCTTCTTCCACATGTTTGAAGTTTGTCCTTAATGGTTTGTGGAAACTTGTCACTCTTCCATAAAGACAAGATTAATGGTTGTCTTGTAGGGAGATTTTTTTTTATACTATACATGTTGATCTCTGCTGCTCCTCCAAAGGTAGCATGGTCCTCTTGATTTCGTCTCGGATCGAGGCCTTCCTTGCCAGGCCTGTCAGTTTAGGTGTCTTGCAAGGTGCAAAAGCACTGCAAACTATTTTCCTTTGTCATATGTCAATTCGTCATTACTGCTGTACGTTTTTGACTCATGATGATAATAGGAGGCTTAAGCTACTCTATACATTTATTTTCAACCTATTTTTGTGTCCTTTAATCTTGAAAGTTTTCTTGCTAATATTAAATGGAGGCTAAATATACAGATAGATGTCTACTTACTAGATGACATCTGAAGGCAGTTGGTTGCACTAGCTTCTGTTTAGGGTTATTAGTGTCAGAAAGGTTAAATATATCTAGACATTCCACTTTTCTGATTTTTATTAGGAAAATAATTAAAATCACATTCCTGTGCCATTCTTTTTTTTTACATAAACTATTGACATTTAGTGTTTCAGTGTGACAAAATGTGAAAAAGTCGAGATTTTAATATTTTTTGTAAAGGTATGCATTTTTCTAAAAAATATATTGCTTTCTAAAAAAATTTTTTAAAAATTAAACAAGGTGACATAAGGGTGGCATCACAGGGAGAAGATGCTCGTCCACACTGTCATACAGTGAGACGCTTTATACACATAAAAATAAAATCGATTCAGACTTACATAGAGTTCCAATTAAGCTAAAGCAGGTTAACTAACCCTAGATGGAAAGTGAAAAGCCTACTGAAAACCCACACAAGGAGATCGCAACAAAGTTTATGCTTAAGAACGGAAGGTTCTTGCAATCCCTCCAACATTACATGACCTAAAAATGTCAAAGCTTTGTGAATGGAAATAGTCTCCCATCCTTATTCTGACACTCAGCAGCCAAATTAGAAGAAGATTATGAGAAAACTTTCCAATATACACGCATGGGCCAGTTGAAGATGTCAAGGTTTGTCACAGTTTGGGTTTCAAAAACAGCAAAGGTTTTATCATACCGTTCCTGTGAGTCAGTCCTTAATGATGATGAGATGATAAAAAGATAGAGTTTCATACCAAGCTGTTTCAAGGGAGGTCTTATTCTCATACCTTGCAAAATGGATGAGAATTTAAAATGTTAAAATTCATAAAAGCTATACTTATGGTTACACCTCAAGCTGTTGAAAATATCTGAGAAGAAGTACAAAAACATCATTCCTTGCATTTTTATGAGATAAAATCTGGCCAAAGGGTAAAAAGTGTGGTATTTTTTTTGTTTGTTTTGTTTTTTTTAAACTCTCATTCCCGTTAATAATTATTGACCTTCAAAGGTTGTAAAAACCTCTTTTTATTAGAATAGCTTGTTGCTGCACACTGTCAATCAGTTGGCTGAAACAACACTCCCATATTTTCTCTTAATTAGAAGGCAGACCAGTTTGACGGGGTGGCCATGTGTGTGTGTTTCAAGAGTTGTTTGAAAGGAAAAGTAATACTGCAAAATGCTTGAAAGTAATAAAACAAAATCCCTAAAAGTTATTTCTCTTATTAAACTAGAATCTAGCAAATATAAATGCTTTGGTAATCTGAATTACAGAAAAACTTCTGTTTTATTTAATATAAAAAACAAATCTGCCACCAAAATTGTCTGATTTTCTATGGAGTGTATTTAAATATAATGCAGGGTTTCCCCACTGTGTTATAAGCCTGGTGGGCTACCAGGCTTTACTTGTGCCCCCACCAGGCTTAGCATTGCCTATTTAAGTTTTTCTTTTTAAATGTTTGCATTTTTAAAGACTTGATAGTTTGTGTTCAGATATGCATCTTCCAATAACATAATTATCAAGAGATATTTTCAAATTTCCTGTCAACTTTAAAAAAAAATTTTAACTCAAATACATGATGAGCCGCTGGATGAATGACTGCAGAGCGTTCCAACTATCGGGCTTAGCAAGTTTTCTGAGGAAAACGTTATTATGTATGTCCAAACCACTGTATTTGTCTTTGTTGTATGTGAGTGAAAAGTACAGTTGCTGAACATCTGGTCATGTCAGAAGATAAAGAAGAATGGATAAAAGTTGATGAAATGGAGCTCTGATAATTATTATCTGAAATGATTGCGATGGCTGACAGAGTGGGTATAATGCAGTCACTGGATGCATTTGACTAAGAAAAAGCATGGCTCCTTCATTAAGTGCAAAGGAGAGGAAGCGGGGACAAAGCAAACAAAGCAAGAGGAGAGGGGTGAGTGAGCGTTGGGGGATTTCTTCCCTTCCATCGCACCCAGCCAGAGGAGACTCAGTTAGCATCTCAAGGTAAGCCTCCCCGTCACTTGGGCCTCATATTGCTAAGGCCGCTCGGTTCCCACAGTGTGTCAGGGCCTGCATGTGGCCTTCCACCCCACTCCGGCAGCTCTGCGTCTTTAGACCCTCAGGGCCCCGGAGCAGAGGTTACACCAACACAGCCAGCCACAGCAGCATGTCAGCCCCACACCAACCGTTGCCTTGGTGCCACCGCAAGAGATCCTGACTCCTTTCGAGGGGAAAGTGATTTGCCATGACGTGTACAGCTCCCTTTTTTCTTTGCTCACTTGTAGCTCCTCTCTCCGTGCATTTAATCTCCCCTGCTCTCATTTTTCCCCTTCTTTGTCATTCTCTCCACCACATCCTCAAATCTTCCCTGTCTCTTTCTTTCTCTCTCTGCTCTCCCACTCCCTTTTTTTCTTTGAGTAATGGTTGATGCCAGAAACAGTGCCATGATTAGAATGACTTTGATGAAAGACAACATCTGCGCTGAATAAATACTCAACCGACAAATTGCATTTTTTTTTTTTTTTGTTTGTTTGTTTTAATCCAGCTATTGTTCATCTCTCTTTCTGGTTTTCTTATTTAAACCACTTCCATTTTTGAAGACTTCTCAGCATCTCGGAGTTGTCATCAGCATTAAATCACAATATTATTTGCAGTTAGGCCCACAACATGCTCACAAATAACTTCAGAGCCGCAGCAAAGGAGCACGCTTTGCACCAATAAACAGGAACCGGAGGAGAAGTCGATCAAGTGGGTCATCCGGAGCATTTCACTCGGTGACCAACAAACAGGTGCATGCCATTACAGCCCCGCTTGCTCCAAAGGAGCATTCCACGCTACAAGGAAGTGTGTAATCGATGTTGTGGAGAATAAAGTGAGAAAAAAGTAGTTCTAATTGCAAAATGTAAATATTGAGTTTTCCCACAAGTGGGGGCAGACCACCCAGGATGCAAAATAGTCACCCACCCCCTTTCTCTCTCTCTCTCTCTTTTTGCCTTGTCGACCGCCCGAGAGATGTCTTTTTGTGAGTGCAAAACATCACTGACCACAATCAGCCACTCACACACAAACCATGATGTGTCTTTGCATGCAAATACTCGGGTAGCTTTGCTCGGCGTTTGTACTGTGGGAAAATTAAGTGATGAAAACCTGTGAGAGGGGGTGGAATGAGAAAGAAGAGAGGATCAGAGAGCCAAAGGTTTTACACCGTGTCTTTTCTTGTTCCTGTAAGGTGGTCGGGTCAGTCTGGTCTGAATGAATTCTCACAAGATGAGAGGAGGACAGCACTGTAGCTGCACTGTCTGACAGACAGAGACTCCACCGTTTGCGTGTGCGTATGTGTGTGTCTTGCAGGCTGGTGTCAAATACTTGTCTAGACTGTGACAAATACCTCCCTGTATTCTTGCTACGATAACCTGCAGGATTACCTACGAAACGCAACCGTTCACATAACCGATGCCGTCTCAAGATCAAAGCAAGCAGCTTCATTCCAACAACAGCAAACTCACAGAAAAAAAAAAAAAAAAAAAAAACTTAATTTCAGTCTCACTGTGAGTTTTTTTTTGTTTTTGTTTTTTTTGTCTTGGCAAGTCTTCATAAATATAAGCAACTGTGCAGATTGACACAGCAAGAACGACAATAAAAAGCAATTAAATGATTGCAAAATGAGACGTAGAATAAACAGGAAGCATCTGCTTCAAAAGAAAAACTGGAATTGAAAAACTATAGATCTGCGTTTCAAAGTAATCATGGTTCGCCTGATTCAGATCTGTGGTGCCAACACTGTCCACCCTTATGATTAACATGGAACTTCACGTCTTAGCTGTGGTTTAGACTTCCAAAATTATTATTTTTTGCACAGTTTATACCGGTCTCTGGTTGTTTCCTCATTTAAGAATGCATTTTCTCAATTATAAATTTTACATGACAATTTTTACATTGTTTAACAATAACAATGCACTTTGTTACTTTTAATCTGTAAATAATGTTTTATGAATAATGTCTGGATAATAAATTTTCTGCCCAACCAAATCTCATTTGTAGTTTTTTAAATTCTATATTTTATTAATAATTTATGATAGGAAAGTAAGTTTTTTTTTGTGCCCACTGCAGGGAACAACTACTAAGTAATAATTAAAGATGCAGTGATCACCCTTTTCCTGGCCAATACCGATTTCCAGTTTTCTTTTAGGTCTGTCCTGCTGATACTTTTTAAAAAAATAATTGATTTGTATTTTTGGTTTTATTTTGTCAACAAAAACAATAATTAAAAATTGAAAGATTTCCCACATTTTTACATTAAAGCTACGTGAACTTTTGACAGATTTTTATTCACCTCAAAAAAGTAGGTGTTCATGTTCCTGGATTACGTGTTTCTAGGTCTAAAATGGTTCATTTACTTATTTTTAATGCATTTTACAAAACGGATAAAGGAAAAATTGGCCAATTGATTGGTGCTTCTTCAGTAATAATAAATCCAGCCTTGCTCCTTAACCCTCTTTCTATCCCATGACAACAAAACTTAGTTTTGGCTTTTGGTTGTTAAGTGCCACCCCCAAGATTATTTGCCCCCCACCCCCTCAAAAAAAAAAAAATCTGGCCACCCGTTTTGAAAACTTTCTGTGGGTGCCCCTGATATTGATTCTAAATGGTTTGGACATGTGTTTGCTTTCAGTCTGATTAACTAATTTAGGCACATGATCGGCTGCAATTAGTAAAATGAAAGGCACTTGGAGGCGACAACTTACCTTGAGTGGTTTTACTTCCTGAAGCTGACTGTTGGACAAAGGCGACCAAAAGGAAACCCACAAATCCAAGGCTTGCGCGTACCAAAGCGTGCAGATACATGTTAACTTTTCCTTTAGTTCAACACGACAGGAACACTTTCTGGGATCTGCGATGCGCAGGAGCACACAGAACATAGAAGGGTGTGTGTGGCAGAAATAGAGTGTCTTGCTACTCCTCCTGAGCACCCGCTGACAGGATACGGTGCGATCCTCTTTTTCTTCTCCCTTCTCTCCCCTCTTCTAAACGTCTTCTTATTTCAGTTTAAAGTGATCGGGGTTGAGGAGAGCCCTACAACGCGGAGCGCAATAAGCCTGTTCTGTTATCATGGTTCGAGCCCAGAGACGGTGCCAATTTAAGAAAGAGAGAGAGAGAGAGGGGAAAGGAGCGAGAGATGGAGTGCTCGACGGGGTCTAAAGGGGGAGGAGAGAGGAAGGAGCGTACGATCAGTGCTCTTGACTCTTCCGACGCTCCTACCTCAGCCTCTATCTCTTTTCCTCTCTCTCTTTTTTGTTCTGCAGGAACTTATACGCAGGTGCTGGCTGGGCTCAAGGTGAGCAGGGGGTTACCACGTGCGCAGAGGTGCGGGTCCGGCTCGTGCACCTGCGCAAAAACATAAATTGCAGTCACGGCAGTGTGGTAAAAAGCAATTGTTGTAAGAAGGTGGGGAGCTGAAGGGGGGGCACAGGGTTGATGGGTTTATAAACGCCTCAGATGAAAAAAGTAATAGCTTGGAGATTGCATTCTGTAGTTACCCAGTAAAGCGTGGAGATCATCATCATCTGGGCCAACTAAACAGCCAGGGCGCATTTATACCGGATAATTTAAAGCAGAGGCGAGCCATGGTTATATGAGGCCCAGACTAGAACTTCTGTTGGGCCCCCTTTTCTTATGATACATGTTCTGGGAATTTTTTTTTTTTTTTCCCACTTTCCATTCAATAAAGCTTGTTTTACAATTACTTAGCAATCCAACATTAACTTCAGGTGCTTGGAACATCTTTGAAAAGTTCATTTATTTCAGTAATGCCATTCTAAAAGTGATCTTGTGTCATGAGGTGTGAGTTTGAGAATGGACCAAACTGCAGGCAGGAGCTAGGAGCATAGACCATGTTGAAATACTTAATGGAGAAATTAAGACAAAAAANAAGGAAAAACTATCATTTTGTCATGTGTGTTTCTGTGTTGCTCTGTGATAGACAGGAGACCTGTCCAGGGTGTAATCCACCTCATGTATAGTAATTTTTAAAGGTTTTCCAAACTTAAAAAACATTAAGGGCTGGATTTTTGCATATTTTTCAGACTAAGATTATGCTTCTGTAAGAAATTTGTTGTATAGCTCTCTACCTGTATTTACCAGTGGTTTTCATTAAAAATGCATTATTTATGTTCAGTTAATATGTAGAATGCGCTACAGCGGTTGTTTAAAGTGCAACCCAGAATGAATTGCTTCCGCAGGTATAATAACTCATAATCAGTAATTGTTTACAGGAGCATTGGTGAAAGCTTTATGTGAATCATCTGGTTACCAAAAAACCTGCAAGCACATACTGTTGGCTGTCATCTTGATCCAAAACCATAATCAGCACCATATTATCTGCCTGTTAGTACAGGGTCTTTCCCAGTGGGAAGTTTCCTTTCTCTTTATCAAATAAGTCATGTCTAGGTGTCACTAATATTGGGAGTCTTTCTAAAGAAAGAAAATTTCTTTGAAAATAGGACAACAGCAGGACATTAAAGCTTCCTGAGTGGAAATTGCTGCACTAAAGATGCTCTATATCCGCCATTATTGCAAACGCCTGATTATGAGCACAAAATTAACCCCCAAATCAACGAACGATCCTTGACGAGTTTGATTCTCAACAATTTTATTTCAGGAAGCGCCGATGCATTTAGACCATCTGCATCCTCACACCTGCCGCCTCTTTCACACCTGAATTAATCAGCTGTGTTAATGCATTTATGTTTGCATTTTATGGTGCGCGCAGATTTCTGCACTATAATTATCCCTTTTCTCATGTGTAATTTCTTTTACTCAATCAAATATAATTAGGGCTTCACAATGACGCTGATTGGAGATAAGAGCTCTGCCTCACAGAGAATTAAAGACACACACACACAAACTTAAATGGCTCGAGGCAGATTTTCATTATCTTTCATCCTATCTGAATGTTGTCATTACCTGTGCTTTAAAGATGACTTGTGATAATGTAATTAAGTTAAATTAAAAGCCTTGATACAAGATGTGATTTAATATGGTTTCACAAGCCACTCTGTACTGTTTTGCCAGAAATAAACTTGGTTACAGGTAAACTTTCAGAGACGCCTCTGAAGAAGAAGAAAGAAATCATGTCAATCTACAGCACAAAGTCAACCTCTATATTTGTGCATTGGAAGTCTGAATCGAGTTTTATTCTTCGTTCCTTTGAATGAAGAATTCAAAAGAATTACCAAACTGCTTGGTTTGGTGTAATTAAAATAACATCCGACAGGGATATAGAAATATCCCGTGTCCCCATGGCCAAATCTCTGGGTAATTGTGAGCACTTGTGTAACCAAATGAGCTCACAGCCACTCTGGGAGTTTGAGAAAGTCAGCGCACACGGTTACAGCCGAGACCGAGCACGAGTTGCTGCGGAGGATCAGCACACTTTTCTTGGCAACACGTCATTAAAGACAGAGTGCTGTGCACGGGCAACACACCGCGCACCGAGACAAGCTATTTTTTACACCGACAGACACACAAGGGAAATATAGGTGATGTTTAATTTATGATTCTTCACATTAAGAGGACTTTTGCTGCATGTTAGGTAAAGAGCAAAGGGAGAATGAAGAAAGTGTCAGGAGAGCAACAAAGGTCTTCCATGGTTAGTAAGTGAAATTGGACTGAAATTTATGGGGACAGAGATAGCTTTATGCAACACCTTCCAGAGATGTGATATGCACAAAGGCAACAGCAAGGTTGCAACCACAAGCCTCGATGCCTTTCCTTTGGGGATTTAATAGACTGGCGCAAAGTACTGGATAATTAAAGCAAAAAATAAAAATTTTGAAAACAAAATAAAAATACATATATTTTTAAATGTGACGTGGATTTGTATCCAGTACCTTGTTTTCTGATACTCCTAAATAAAACACAGTGCAACCAGCTTCATTCAAAACATCCAAAACAATCCATTTGTGTTTAAAATTTGTCTTAAAGTTTGAACGAAATGATACCCTGGATGAGGACAACCTAGTCCAATGCTAAGTCTGTAGCAGCTCTTTTGGCAAGGCAACGGTTAGCTTCACGCTAAACCTGGCTGTCATGAAACCCTTTCTTCAGAGAAAGCCATTGCAAATGCTGTTTGCCACAAGCTAAGCTGGAGACACCTCAAATGTGTAAGAAGCTGCACTCTGATCATGTGAAAGATTTATACATGAAACCACTTGGTATCACAGCACAGAACTTTCCCCTTCTTCTTCTTTTTTTTTTATTTTTAAAAAAAAACACTCTTTATATGCGAGGTTACCAACACCACCGCAGGCCCAGCAGGATGTCTTGGTACTCACCAGGCCAGCACCACAGGGGAACAGAGTGGCTTGCTGAGTTCAACACTTTAGTGCAGTCATCACACAAGCGCTGCGGGCTTGCCCCTGGAATGCCTCACGACCACAGCCTCGGTCACTGGCACTAACAGAGAGCAAAGAGTTCAAGAGGAAATCTAGTTATCAAGAGAGAAGAAGCAGAGTTTTGAGTCAAATGCCGGCTATCTTAGCATGGACTGGCATGAGATTCTTAAAGCAGTACGACAGTGAGTAAAAACATCACAGGTTCACAGTATTTGCACAAAAATGTTAAATAAAAATGAAAATTAAACATTTTTTTTAGACCACAAGAGTAATTATTATTTCAGGGTTTGGTTTATTTTTGATAAAATAATATACCTCACTGGTAATTACAGTTTTGATGATGTCACCTAGCTTCTTTGTTCATTTTGGATTTTGCTCATAATTATTTTTTCACCGCAGTAAAAATATACATATCCCAGATCAATAAAATCTGAAATTTTAATGAATTTGGAGAAAGATGTGTCATCTACGGTTCCTATAAAAAGTATTAAAACACTTGGATGTCTTATCCTTTTTATTGCTTTTACAAATCAGCCATGAGCAATAATATCTGGATTTTTTTTTTAATTGCAAAATAAAAGGACAGCTGTGTCTGGAAGGTCCATTGCAGCATGAAGACAAAAGAATACTCCAATCAAATCAGAGAAAAGTTATTGAAAAGTGTAAGTGAGGAGACTGATAAAATAAAAAAAATCTCCAAAGCACACAGCTGTAACTGGAGTTCAGTTACATCTATCATCATGAAATTAAAGGGAACGTGCCAGTAAGAAAGCTGTTGCTTAAGAAAACATATCAAAGCTCAACTAGTTTGGTGACTTCATGTTCAAGTGGAAGAAAATTATTTGTTCTCGTGAGACCAAAATGGAGCTTTTGGATGTCAGATTAGTTGCTATGTTTGGCTAATGCCGAACACTGCACATCAACTCAAACACAACGTCATCACTGTGAAGTGTTGCGATGCAGCATCTGCAGGCAAAGCCATTGCAACAGCAAAGCCATTGCTGCAGAGGGATGTTTCTCTGCAGCAGGCCATGAGGGCTTGTAAAGGTAGAAGGTAAAAAAAAAAAATGCAGCAAAATATAGAGAAATCCTGTAGGACAATTTGTTTACGACTGCAAGAGAACTACGGCTTCAGAGGATGTTTATTTTCCATCAAGACAGCGACCTGAATCATCCAGCTTAAGCTACACAGAGATGGTTTGAATACAACATGGTGGATGTTCTGAAGGGGCTCAGTCAAAGCCCAGACATTAATCTCGTAGAGAATTTGTGGCGGGGATTGAAAAAGGCTGTTCATAATCAATCCCCAAGCAACCTGATGGAACCTGAGCAGTTTTGCAATGAAGAAATGGAGTAAAGTCGCAGTGAGCAGAAGTGAAAGGCTGACTGAGCTCTATCCACAAAGGCTGTCTGCTGTGATTGCATCCCAAAGTTCATCTTCTACTAACTGGAAGAAAAACTCTCTTTTTCTGGTCTGTCTTCAAAATCCCTGTAACTCACAGATTTTGCAGAGTTTTGGTATTACAAGTCTGTTCCCTGAGAGAGTCAGTGGCAGAAGAAAACTACATTACTCTTAGAAGGGGGGCCTCAAAGAGTCATTGAATTCTCACACTACAAACTGTAGTTTCAACATAGTTGAACATCTTCAGTGGTTGCTTATCGATACGCCTAATTAAACTCAGCTCTACTGTGTCTCTATTGACATGCCACGTCATAGAACTAACCGCACAATACTGCTATGTTGTAAAATAATACCGGTACCCTAAATCCAATTCTACGCAAGGTCCAAAAGAATCCTGGGTAGGTTTTCTTTTACCATGTCAGTTTCTCCAAAAAGCAAAGCAGTGCTGTGAAGGAAACAACACTGCTACAGAGACCTGTGTTGGAAGGTTTCTAATGAGTCTTTCCACTTCTCTAGATTATGCCTACTTATTTCCCACAGCTGTGAGTTTTACCATTACAGCAGGAGATATGTAGGTAATACTCAGCATGCAGAAGCAGCTATGTGTTGAGCTGAGTGTGAGTGTGCGTGAGCGCCTACAATCAAGTGGACTAGTCAAGATCAAATTAGATAAAGCGGTGGATATTTTCCCAAATGTAATCCTCACTGTGGTTTTATCATTCAAAGAAGCATAATCGTTCACCTCAAGTGTACTGTGCTTAAAGTATATCTGCTGGCAGGCAATTTCAAACACAGCAGAGATGACAGACATTTATTCTCAGCTAACTGTTTTAATGACGCAGAACTTGGCTAGGCATGCTCAAACCTGAGCATGCTCGGCAGTGGCTCTGTTTCACTTTGTCCCAACTAATCCTCCATCATCAACTCATGTGTGGAGGAAAGGTCAAAAGGGGGGAGGGGGACTTGCTTAAGACAGACAATATGTAAGAAGGTAAGTACAGAACAAGGCCAAGATGGTGGGGAAGTCCCATGAGCTCATCGTCTAGTCAGATATTCCAGCAGCTATGAAAGCTTCTTCTGGCTCCTGTCACAAGGGGAATGTTTCCAAGGAGTCTCATAGAGTTTCAGCTTATCTGAAAAACAGAAATCTACACTTAACTTTTATCAAACCACAAAAATTCATTAACCCACTGATGGATCTCCAAGCTTAGGGCTCATGGGGATTGAAGTTCAACGGTGACACTTCAGTGAGCAAATCCTTCCCGCAAATCGCCCACATTTAGTCCTTACGTTATTCTCTGCTTTGATTCCCAAATCTGAATCACTTCCTCTTCATAGAACAAGACAAAGAAATTCTGTTTTCAAAAGGCAAAAAAAAAAAACAAAAAAAAACTGCTGTTAAAGACATAAGGGTTCATGTCTAGGCTGAGCTTTTAACCAGAACAAAAGGAATAAAAATGTCTTCTCAGACTATCTGCTACTGTGAATTTTTCAACTCCTGAGC
Organism: Brachyrhaphis terrabensis; assembly: GCA_903067065.1. Lineage (NCBI taxonomy): Eukaryota > Metazoa > Chordata > Actinopteri > Cyprinodontiformes > Poeciliidae > Brachyrhaphis > Brachyrhaphis terrabensis. Next base: position 34,731 of record CAEGAG010057680.1, read on the forward strand.
TTCAAAAAGACTTGAATATGTAGTTTGAAACAAACAAATGAATGCCAAATTCCTTTTTGGGTTTAATAAATTACAAACGACTAAATTATGATATAAATAAGACAACCAACAAATGCCAAATACTCTTTACTTTGTAAGATTACAGTGGCCCTGAGGTGCAAACCACTGCAGCAAATTGAAAGCACAATTACAAATTACAAAAATACTACAACATTAATGAGAGCGCTACATCAATGAAAGCGCTACAACATGAACGAACGTGCTACAACATTAATGAAAGCGCTACAACAAGAACGAAAGCGTTTGGACCACCAATTACATTCATGTTTTTAAAAAACACGTTAAATCCAGAGTCCAATCAGCGATTTCTTAGGTCTCCCACTGGGACATACCTCTTCCGTTTTGTTTATGTTGTAGCGCTTTCGTTAATGTTGTAGCGCTTTCGTTAATGTTGTAGCGCTTTCGTTAATGTTGTAGCGCTTTTGTTCATGTTGTAGCGCTTTTGTTCATGTTGTAGCGCTTTTGTTCATGTTGTAGCGCTTTTGTTCATGTTGTAGCGCTTTTGTTCATGTTGTAGCGCTTTTGTTCATGTTGTAGCGCTTTTGTTCATGTTGTAGTGCTTTCGTTTATGTTGTAGTAGCGCTTTCATTAATGTAGTAGTAGCGCTTTCATTAATGTTGTAGCGCTTTCGTTCATGTTGTAGTAGCGCTTTCATTAATGTTGTGGCGCTTTCATTAATGTTGTAGTGCTTTTGTAATTTGTAATTTGTAATTGTGCTTTCAATTTGCTGAAGTGGTTTGCACCTCAGGGCCACTGTAAAGAATCCTTCAAAAAACAATAATCATAAAAACAAACCAAAAACATTAAACAAAAAGTGCATCGCAAGCAGAATTAGGGAACACAACTCAGTGCTTTCTGATTTCGAATTCCAGTTAGTAGTAAAATTACACATTATTTCCATAATTTTTCTTTTAAACTTTCTTTTACAGCCTATCTGCCTGTTATTTCAGCACTTAAGAGAAAAGGAAAATGATCATGGAATCATGGATTATCCTTTCTTTAAAGCAACAGAAAGTAAAAGGGCTTCTTTTCACAAATATCCAAGAAGAGCAGAAGAAGAGTACTTACTATATACTAATATGGTCTTCATAAAACCTGAAGGGTTTATATACATGTAAAATATTTGTGTATTCAACATGTCATTCCGACAGCTTTAAATTTTGGTTGATGAATCCAGACTGCCCTCTAGTGGAAAATAAAGTCACAGCTGAAACACTGTGTGCCCTTCTAAAACAGCTTTTATTATTCCACAGATAGGAAATGAGTGAGGATCATATCTAATTTAGTTACAGACAGTTCTTTAATGTTCCATTATTAGGCTGTAGTGCTAATTTCCCTCTAGACTCTGCACTTTAGACTGTGCAGAGTCTAAAGTTCTCTGAGGTGTTTCTACTGTGGTCTGCCATATTTTAAACCTGGGGTCACATGATGAACACAACTGTCCTTTCACTTTCAACTGCAGATTTTAAGCTCTTACACAGATCCTCTTCGAAATACACTATTTACATTATTTATTTATTTTTTAGTTTTAAATCAATAACCCTGTCTGTCAACCAAGTTTGACACGATGGAAAGTTAATCCCTGCCAACTACTGAATTATTCAACTTTCATTTTTCTCTGGGGATGTGTCACCTTTGCAAACTGTTTATTGTAGGAATGCTGCACATTGTGGTTGCAGGCTACGAGACGAGGTCTGTGAAGGTAACAGGTAAAGTGACGAGAGCTGTCACGCACTCCTCCTCAGTAAGGTCAGCTGTCAGAAGAAAGAGTCGACTCACACAGCAACATGCCACAGAGCAGCACAAAGCCTCTGGTGTTTGTTTGCCAACACTGAGTTGCTTTGTCTTCCAGTTTCTTTTCTGTACAAAATCTTAAAAAAAAATGTAAACTGCAAATTTATGTCTTTTTTTGTACATTTGACTGCATGCCTACAATAAAACCAAGTACACTTGTGTTTTATTTGCTAGTATTCAAAATAACATTTAAATCCCCTTTTTAGTTGGCTGGTGTTTGCTCCCCCTGGCAGTTCGCCTTTTGTGCAAGGTGTATAAAAATAAACACATCAACATATGAAAATATTCTGTCAACAAGATTTGCAAATGAGGGGCTGGATACAAAGTTAGCCTCAGAAAATATCTCAGATGTGATCAGAACAACAACAATAATAATAAAAAAAGATGGATGGTTCATGTTGTATGTAAGGCTCATCGATGCACCACACCCTTAATGGTATGCCAAGTTATGCAGTTAAATGAGATGCACTGTTCTCACAGTGAACAAACTGAGTTGCTAATTAATATATGTCCTCATGTGCAGAAAGTGCTAAATGAAATCAAGAAAAGAAAGACTGAATATATGATTCAAACATGTCCATATCCTTGGAACCTTGTCATATTTTGCCTCCTTACAATCAATAACATCAATCTATATTAATGGGATTACGTGAGATAGAATAGAGAAACACCACATATTGAAATAGAAGGTAAAGGATGCATACTTTTCAATATATGTGCAAATCAAATTTTGGAAAGTGCTATGCACATTTATGTTCTGTGCTTTTGACTCCAATATCTCTAAATAAGATCTTTAAGAAGACACTGATTTGGTGGATGGAGTTCAGCTTTGTTTAAAATAATCAATTCCAATAATTCCAATAAAGGTTTATTAGTTTGTTAAAGAAAATGAATGAACAGAGGTATCAAGAAGTACAAGGAACATGCTGGATAGGTTAGGGAGAAGTTTAATGCAGAGTTAGGTTAAAAGACAATATTCCAAGCCAAGAAAAGCATTCATCAGAGAAGCAGCTAAGATTCTTTGGTTAACTCTGGAGGTGCTGCAGAAATGTGTAGTTCAGGTGATTCTCAGGGAGAATCGGTTGGAACCACATATTCTTATGCAATCCCAAAATATGACTGATATGGAAGAATTACAAGAAGATGAAACAAAAGTGTAACTCTTTGGCTATCTTGTGGTGGGAAACCAATGCATGTATATCTGTCTTTTCATATCATCTCCACTATGAAATATCAAACTGTACATGCTTTAATGCCTTCATTTCACAGTGACATGCTACTCTATTACATAGAGTCCCAAGAAAAAGTCACTGAAGTGATTGTAGCAACTATTTTCCATCAGGGCTGAAGAACAGGTTGCACCTCTTTTTCCACCAACACACACACACATAAGTGGAGAAACCAAACCTGAATCTGTGCATCAGTGTCTGCTTTGATGCGACACATAGGGGCTGACATCATTGTGAATAATAATCATGACACACTTTAAATGCAGGTTATATCATGTTCAGATAAATGTATTTATTCCTGCAGCTCCCAGACTGACTCCATATTGCAGTAGCTGAAGTGTAGTTTTGTTTTTAATGTATGAGCCAAACAAGGCAGATGTTTCAGATTTTGATCATGTACTGTATTTGTTTCTAAAGACACAGAAAGAGAAGCTTCAACACAAGTAGAAAGTGTTTTATACAGTTATATTTAATGAAAACATAAAAATAGTTGTTTGAGAAAGTCAACAGGATACGGTTAAGAATAAATAGAGAAAAAGTCTTTGAAAAACAGAACAGACTTTGGGTCAGTTTGCCAATTTTTATCCCCATTTCAGGCCCATGAGACAATTCATTTCTTCCATGTATACAAATATTCATAAACAACTTTTTATAAAATACTCCAACCTCGGATAATCTGATTCTACGTTATTTTAAAAAAAATTGCCTGCAATTTCCCACTTAACTGACTGCAATTCTGCTTCCTGTTTGGGCCAAATGACGTATGAGATTCTGACTCCTTATTAGCCCAAAACAACTGTGAAAGACCTCCTGGTCAAAGTCTCATTATCACGTTTAAACGCAGTCGACTACAAGCGGATTAGATAAAAACTTATTCTGAACCATTGAAAATCACAGTGGTAAAGAAACATCCCCTAGGTGGGAACAAATTCACAAATGGTCTGTGAGAAAAAAGCTGGTGGGAGATGACTCCTATTAGCACCCAAAAAAGCTAGGCACAAAATGACCAAAACTGCAAAAGCATGAAATGGTGAAGAGTTGAAACAGTCAGCAGCACCTGGTGGGATTAAGTCAAACAAATCAGCAGACAAAAAAAACATGTTGTTACAGACTCTAACGGTAAATAATATCAAAGACATTATAGCTACCATGACTCTGATGTAAGAGAAGTGAAACACAAGCTCCGTTTCCATTATCAATGTGTGTAAAACTTTGTTGACATTCCGAATGCCAAAAAAACAATTACACAATTGCGGTGTTCCCATTAAATAAGAAAAGCAATTAAAATCACATGTGAATAAGTTTTTTTCACCAATAAATCATTTAAAAAAATGCAGAGCCATTATCCTCCTACAACTTCCTGTCTTCATCTTTTCTACAAGTAGTAACATTCAGTTGTTGATCACATGACTTGTGTGATGCAAAAAGTGTTCTCATTGCAGTTTTGTGAAATACACTAATTTTGACATTTCGATTTGAGCTATTATATGGTCAAAGGAAGCACAGACACTTAGTGTACAGTCAACTACATAGTATTCAGTGGAAAACAGAAGCATAAGAATGTGGTTAAGGCACTCCTTCAGCATTTAAACCCAGATATAGTGTGCATCAGTCTTTTTACAATATATAAAAGGTACATTTGGAAGTTAGTCTCTGAGCAGTCCCAGCTTCTTCAGGGCCTGGCGCCGTTCCTCTTCATTCTCTGCGCGAGGGCAGATCACCACGCTGATGCCTTGAGATCGAGGCAGCTTAGAAGACTCTCTGTGGTGGAATGCCTGTGTAGGTTGGGGCTTCTGGGATTCTGACGTTCCGCTTGCCACCAAACCCTCACCTTTAGTGTGAGAAAAGTCTTTCCTAGTCCCCAGAGAGGCAGGTCTTGGTCGAGTGTTGCGCAGGTGCTTTGGGTCTTGCTCGCCACCAGCTATCTCCAATAAGCTCTGATTGGACATGTGGCTGCTCAGACCCAAACCAGATCGCTCCAAGGTTGCCGATTTCATACTGATCACCTTTGGTGGCGATGTGTTAGGAAGGGTACCGAAAGGGGCCTCTGTGACAGCAGGAAGTTCATCACCTGAAGGCCCAAATCCATCGCTGAAAGCTGCAGGTGCTGGGAGGATATCAGCGTCCTCAATGGGAGGAGATGTTGAAGAAGCTGATGGTGACACAATAGGAGCCAACACAGGCTGTTGGAGTACAATGGCTTGTAGGGGACTAATGACTGGGGTAAGAGATGGTGTTACAGGGGGTGTGTGAGGAGCAGCAGGACTGACTGGAGGAGAGGGGCTCGCCGGTGACCATTTGTATGCAGCAGATTTCAGAGGAAGCTTAGGGCTTACAGCACGACTTGATTCCTCCTTGTTGTCTTTAAGCAGTCCAAGCTTTTTGAGGGCCTCCATTCGAACCTTCTGAGGGTCCGACAACATCCGATCACTGTGGGAGGGTACCGAATGCCCTGGGTTTCCATGAGAGACAAGTGTCGGTGTCTTTGGTGACTTTAAAATAATGTTTGAAGGTAGCTTCTTAGGTTTTGGGGCCACAGCAGGTGGGCTTCTGGGCTCTGAAGGCTCAGTAGAGGGATTCATTTGGGGTAAAAGTGAAGCAACTTCTGAGGCTTTGCTAGAAGAATCCTCAGCAGCAGAAGAGTCTACAACAGATCTCTTCACAGAAGCTCTCAAGCGCATCTGCTCCACATCAACAGTTCGTTTTTGTTTTGTAAAGCCGTTTGATGGTGAGGGAACCATGGCTGTGGCCTCCGGTGGCGGGACCATGGTCGTGGCCTCCATGGTCAAGGCTGCTGGTGGCGGGACCACGGTCATGGTCTCCGGTGGCGGGACCACGGTCATGGTCTCCGGTGGAGGGACCACGGTCATGGTCTCCGGTGGAGGGACCACGGTCATGGTCTCCGGTGGCGGGACCACGGTCATGGTCTCCGGTGGCGGGACCACGGTCATGGCCTCCGGTAGCAAGTACGGTTCTGGTTTATCTCTGAAGTCTGTGGGTGGAGGGATTATATCCAGATCATTCTCTGAGGCATCTCCAGAATTTGTGACATTCTCAAGCTCAAGATCGCCATCTAACTTTGAAACGTAAATGGTTTTGTCTGATGATAAGGTTGTGTAACCAGAGTTAGACACTGAAGGATAAGTTTCAACTCCCAGGACCTCTGTTTTAACATCTTTCATGCCGACTGCAGGCGTGGAAGCACATTGTGGGTTGGAGTTTTGATTTGAAGCGTGATGCTCTGTGGTTAATCCAGCAGATGGAGAATCTGCTGTTGTGTGGGGAGATAGGGTGGATATCCTGAGACTTCCTGATTCGAGCATTTCAGTGGGAACATCTAAGAAAAACAAAAGTATTGTTAACATTTCATTCACTGTCATTCATACAGACAGTGCATGTTACATTCAACTATTGTAGAAATCACCCAAAAAGTATACCATTACTTCTTATCTGATCTTGTCTCTCCGTCTTTGACCACATGTCTGGCTCGTCATTTGATAAGCCACTGTCTTCCTGCACTTCCAGTGCTTCGATCGTTTCCTCCAGAAACATCAGACATGCCTTCTCTTCAGCAGATAGGTACTCCATACTATCCTCGCTCTGCAAAACAATGAAAATGCCTAAGTATAGTGAAGTCATTTCAAAGTTCAAAGTCAAAAATACATAAAATGCAATTATTCTTTCAATTGATCTTACACATTTCTAACACAAAAATAGCCTTTTGAGTAAGATCTAAAACAGGAAGACCAGACAACGATAATGATGTGTCCTCCATCTTGAAGCCTGTCATGCTCTATGGCAATACACACAAAACAGGACAGGAATGTATTGTTTTAATGGATGTGTGGCTACAGTAGTTTTTGCTGGAAAAATTATCTATGCAGGAAATGAAGGTGAGCTCCATAGAAAGTAGAGAGGGCAGATTTCTCCTCATCCTCCAACAATAGGCCTTCCGTTGCAAATAACTTAAGAAACAACTGGAATTTTGGATCTAAGGGAACCAATAAGCCAAAGCTGACGGAAGAGCACAATGTATGCTATGGCTGGAATGCAGATAGATCTAAGATGGAGTCAACAGTCAGATCACTGAGGTTAGTGCTTGTGTTGAGCAAAACATTGTTCAGGTAAAAATATGTTCCTTTACTGGTAACTTGCTTGAGTGGCATTTTTTTCCTGGGTCTTAGCCAAAGAGAAAAATTGAAATACAAATGTCAGTTTTTCTACTTCTGTTAAATCCACAACATGTGTAACGTAGGCTTGAAGTAACTTTTTTGGGTCGAAATGCATGTTGCTGCAAGAGTACTGCAGACGGACTAATGGCATTTGAATAGCATGACAGATGAAATGTGATCATGCTTTGGTATCTTTTGGTTGTGTTCTTGGCTGTCTTGTGCTTGTTTTTTTCCTTTCAAGGTTTTTTAATAATAAGAACCATTATAAGCTAAATGTCTAAACTCAATTAAATTGGAAAGCTAATTACTCATGCCCTTTAGTGTTTACTCCTGGTTCATTTTAAAAGACACACTTTGTATACTATGCTTATACTGAGACTTTTTCATTAGGTCTGTAAATTAGCTGAAATACATCATTACAACCAATCACAAATCTTTGTTCTTCTCCTTATTTTGCCAACCGACCTTAAAAAATGGGATAATCTCACAAAAATCAGATGAAAGACATAAGGAGACTTACAGTGCCACTCACCCAGGCAGAGTTTGTGCTAATTACACTGTCACAGCTCCCTGCACTGTCCATGTTATTCAGTGACTCCATGGCAACGTTGCCTGGCCATGTGCCACTCTTCGACATTGCACGAAGACGCGTGTTAGTGCTGAACCTATTTGTCACTATCCAGTCTTGCTTGTGTAAATCTCATTCGAAGCCTCTCTGGGAGAAAATCTGTAAAGTCAAGAAGAGAACGTATAACGAAGACAACAAATAAGTGTTTAAGAAACTTCCAGGTCACCACAAGTTTCTCTGATTGCTGAATATTTAATTCTGCTTGTTTGTTTTACATCAAGAAAAAACTGAAGAAAATTGTGCACTCTGTAAAGTCTACTTTGTCTTTGATTAAAATGTTCAGATGCAACTATAAACACACAACAAACTGATTAACTTTAGTGTAAAATGTCCGTTTCAAACCAATAACAAAAGCTCAAGACCCTTAGAACACACTCGCTGGCAAGAGATTGTTACTGATTGATGAGTTCCACACCAGGTTGGGGTAAAATGCCATTCAGACAGGAAAAAGCCTTTGAAGCTTGCCATCCCAACTATGAAATGAGGCAATAGTAGCAGCATCTTCTATTGGTGTTTTGCTGCAGGAGAGACTGGGTGAAGAAAATAAATGGAAGCATGTGGAATAAGCCTTAGGTGAACATGCTAAAGACATCAACCAGGAAGTTAAAGGCAGAGTGTAAATCTGTCTTTCAAATGGTTAGGGATGTACACTACCAAATCAGTTACAAACTGGCTTAAACACAACAATGCCCATCATTTGGAATGGCAATAACAAGGCCTTGACATGGGTCCCAAAGGAAATGTGTGGACAGAGATGAAAAAGCTATGACGTGAGTCCTATCAGGAGCAATGTGTCAAAATTCCAGTAAACTATTGGACTCAGGTACTTTTGGTAACCCTTACTGGGTTAAAGCAGGAAATTTAGTTAACGTAAGATGGCAATAAACAGCGGTTAAGAGTATTTTTATACGGTTTAAGTAAATATCTGGTTTAAACCGCATCTCTTAAATAATAATAAACATGGGACGGGAGGCTAAATATAGGCAGCAGATTAGTACATTTAAAGGCACGTTTTCATCAAAGTGATAAATGCCACAACAATACTACTGACAGCTCAACAATCTTCATAATGTAACAACTGTATCTCCTTATGCTAATGAAATCATTAAATAAAAATAATAGATGAAGTAGAAAACATTTGCATGGAAAGCGCATTTAAATAAAACATTAACAAGATAGTTAGTCATCATGAAATGTAAACACTTCAAGTAATGGGTAAATAATTCTCTTCAATTGATTTTATCATAAAGTGAAAAGCAATTTTTGGTAAACTTCTACAGTCTGTTAGACATAAAACATCTACTTTACAAGTCAAAATAACTAGATGTTTTCTGTGAAGAATGGAGAACCTTGCAAAAGTGTTCATACACGAACCTCAATGCAGTTTACTGACATTTGATTTAATAAAGGAAACAACATTCTAAATATTTTCTAGGTAGATCAAATTGTAATTATGACATCAGAAGGCAAGAAGTGGATTTTTTTGCAGGCATTAGAGTAAATGGGGCTGAATGCAAAAGTGCATCAAACTTCTTTAAATTTGTATTTCTAAAAATTTTTTTTATGTAAATCCTACACGTGAATATATGTGAAACACATGAATAAAGTGGGTTTCTACCATAAAATGTTCACATTCATAAGTGACAATTTGAGTGAACCACATTTACATTTTTCATATGGTACATGCTTCTGACATGCAATTTTTACATGTGAAATTCATTTTTCTGTAAAGTAAATCAATACAATTGTGCATTTAGATCACAAACTTGATCCCTACTTGAATATTTTTTTCCCTCTTTTCAAGAAAACTTAAAATTTTGTCTTAAAATTGGACATGCAGAAGAGGACATGACTGAACACAATCATAATTAAAATATTTTTTGACTTAGTACTACTAGAGAAGAGATTAAGAATAATAAAAAGCTCTATGACAAGACATGAAATAGTGGACTGTGCATCATGTATAATTTACGCAAAGACAACTGATATGCTGTGTAGTGCTGCAGAATGTTTCTCTGCTTCCTTGACGTCATTTCAAGCAACTACTTGGTGTTGACAGACCAGTCATGAGGAAGGCATGCCTGACAAAAACAATACACCCATTCGTGATTTACTATAAGGCTACCAGGATGTAAAAAACTGACCTGAAAAAGAAGCTAAAAGTTATGTACTTACAGATTTACTTGAGTTTTCACTTTGACTGCATCAGTAAAAACAACAGTACAGTCATCAAATAAATAGAATATAATGTACTCTAAATGACATTGTTGCACCTGCACACAGGTTTCAGGCGGCGCTCGCCAAAGTACAGCAAAAATGCCTTTTATTGTTCTCTTATCTCAGAATATTTGAGTAACTACATCAAACCAGCAGAAATGAAGATTACACACATGCTTTGTTTTCCACAAGTTTGCATGGCCTGGATGCAAGATAAGATCATTTATTAGTCTCTCATCGGAGAAATTTGTCTTGGAAGCAAGGACAAGACTGCAGTACAACAGAAGACAATAGCCATAAAAACATAAAAGTAAAAATACATTAAAACACAATTGTCAGATCCCCAGTACATCCCCATAACCATCTCATTTCCATTCACATGTAGTGCATCCTTTACATGTTTTTCTTGATCACCGTCTGGGCCTATTATTTCAAGATGTTATAGTACAGCCCAGATGTAAAGTGATTCACTACGAAACACATCAATCTATCATCCATCCATCCATTTTCTTACACCTTTGTCCCTAGTGGGGTCGGGAGGTGCTGGTGCCTATCTCCAGCTACGTTCCGGGTGAGAGGCAGGGGTCACCCTGGACAGGTCGCCAGTCTGTCTCAGGGCAACACAGATACAAACAACCAGGCACACACACTCACACCTAGGGAGAATTTTAGAAAGACCAATTAACCTGACAGTCATGTTTTTGGACTGTGGGAGGAAGCTGGAGTATCCAGAGAAAGGGAGAACATGCAAACTCCGTGCAGAAAGACCCCAGGCCGGGTATCGAACCCAGGACCTTCTTGCTGCAAGGCAACAGTGCTACCAACTGCGCCACTGTGCAGCCCCTCAATCTATCAGATGGTTCAAAATGTTGCTTTGAGTAAAATAAAATCTTTATTAAACAAACAAAAAAAAAACCTGTTCAGCTGAAAAAATGCAATCAATAGGCTTCAGACACAAGTCTGTCGCACAACTCAATTCTGTAGAAACAATCACTAACAGTTATTTTATTTACTTATTTAAGACCAACTTTTATTTCAGTCTATCTCTTTACTTTTATGAGATTGTATTCATTCCTTTGAAATATGAAATTTAAAAATCCTGTTTTCTGAAACAAAAATGTAGAAAACATGCATCTTTGAGTGCTGAAGTCATTCATATCAATAGAAAGTTGGGTGGAGGAGAAGAAACACCAAGTACAGGGATAACAGCAGTCTTGTGAGAATTCTAGTGCAAATCTGCTAACATTTTTAGAAGAGATTCACAAGGTGGATCAAGTCCTTCCAGACCCACCAAGGACGTATTCAGTACATGGGGTACACCTGTCATTGAGATAAGGTATTTCTGAACCAAAGACAACAACAGAGGCATCTGAAGGATGCTCTCAAAGCAACCTGGGCTTCCTCTACACCACAGCAGGCCCACAGGCTAATTCCTTCCATGCCATACTGCATTGTTGCAGTAATTCATGCAAAACGAGGTCCACCCAAATACTGAGTGCATAGAAGTGGAGATACTTTTTAGAAGCCTGACATTTTTGTTTAAAATAGTAATTTTTATTTAGCTTTTATCAATTTTTGAGACCCTGAATTGAGTTTTTATAATCTGTAATCATCAAAATTTACTAGGAATACAAGCTAGAAAAACAAAGTTCACTCTATGTGGATAAATTCTAACAAAGATAATATTGTTTACTGAATGAAGCTTGATCCACAGGGAAGTACCTTATTTTATGAGATACTAGAAACTAATTTGCAAATCATGTCATTTTACTTGCAAATCCAACTAAAACATTGCAGGACACCAGAATGGCTTCTCATATTCTGAAAATGCTGGCATAACCGGCCAGCTAATAGGCAGCTGGGGAAAAACCTGATCTTCAAAAAACACCCACATTAAGAAATGCTTTCTGAAAACATGAGGGGGTTGAGTAAACACATATCAGTCTCTCAATAGCTGCTAATTACTGTCCCTCCCATTACGATATTCACATCAGAAAATGCAGGACAGAACCAATTGGGACAACACCTTCCAGGGCAGAACAAGACAAGAAACCTGCAGTGCAACAGTGGCACCCACAGCTGAGTCAGACCTAATGGTGTCAGGAATGTCGCTTTACTTGCTTCCTTGGCTCCGAGACAAATCTGATTCAGCCAAGGACTCTGATGTGACTGGTTATCACAGTTCACCTGCAGCAAAAACACCTACAACTATTTGACTAAAATGGAATAATCAGCACTTTCCATCAGTATATTCTGTGAGCCAGACTTGTTAAAACCCCCAGTACCGCGTGGTAATACACGAAAGGTCCAAAAAATGTTAAGTATGTTTTCAGTGGCAGAAGGTCTGCTTGAACTGGTTAATGGTTTACTGTGGCCCATACAAAAGGTCAGGGGCAGCACCACAGTGAGGAGCCTAGCCTGCAGGAGTGAATAGAAATAGTTCATTAATGTTTAGCTTGGCAGTCATCCGTGCTGAAGAGCTTTTATTAACTTTAATAGACAAATATTAGCACTTGTTCCTCAATCAATATTCATTAAAGCACAAAAAACTATAATAAAACGAAGTGATATCGACGCGTCATAACGAAAGATACATGAAAAGCACAGCTGTTTTAGTTTTTAAAGTCTCCCTAAGAAAAATGATAATACAACCCTCATCTGTAATGAGAGAAAATTTGATTAAAACAACTCCCACACAGAAGCCTCTTCTTATAAACTCAATCGTATGTACTAGTGGTTTTTAAAAGCCTAAACGTTATTTTTCTTCATGCTTCATTCGCAAATAAAAGAAACGCGCCACATCAGGAAAATTTACCAATAACTTACCTCAGGGCGCACAGAAAGTTTTGAATTCCGCAGTAACTTCGGTACTTTTTGTCCTCACAGACACGCACAAAGCTGTTGTCCACTCTCAGTCCATAGCAGACATAAAACCTCGCACAGCTGGGGTCTGTTCCTGGAAACAAAACTGCGCAAGGTGCTGACCGTACAGGTGTCAAACCACCTTCAGGAGTACAGACAGGTAAGGCATCCACTTCCGGTTTTATGGTGGGGAGGGACCAATCAGAGCACGGCTCCCTTGAGCCGTTTCCAAAGCGACAGCAGCGGCAGGCAAATGAGCACAACGCAAAATTGTCCAAATGTATTTACGTGGAATCAGATGTATGTATATTCTTATTTATGTTAATAAACACAGAAAGTGAATGTTACGAACATATAATTCAATGCTTTTTTATTTTAATATGTTTGCAGGCAAGCCGTTTTGTGGTTGTGTCATTGTGTTAGGGCTCTTCAAAAGGGGATATCCTTCCTGCTAATTATTTAAATTTATTGTATATTGTATCTTACATTACATATAAAATGCTATAAAAATTTGCCACACTGAATGGTATTAACTTTTTATTGTTGTTGATCACAGCTAGGATGGTTTACTGAGATTAATAGAACAATTATTTTGATATTTATCTTTGAACCAAATTGGTTGATCAAATAAATTCATTGGTGCCAACTATAAATAAAATAAAATGAAATAAAATAAATCTGTGTCTAGCCAGACAAAGATGTCCAAAGTACCAGTTTATCAATGGAGTAAAGGCAAAAAACAAAAACAAATTCCAAATAAAACACGTTTTTTTAGATGTGGCTACCATGCTTTGTAGAAGTGTTGCACTTTATTTTGTGTCACCTATGCACCATCAAAACATAAACTCACTGGCCACTTTGTGGACGAGAGTTGGACCCCCTTATGCCATCAGATCTGCCTTAATTCCTCTTGACAAGATTTAACAAGGTATCAGAAACTTTTTTTTTTAGATGTTTAGGATTTTTGGTCCTTTTTGACATTATAGCATCGGACAATTACTATTGTGTTGTCAGATGAACCTCCATGATGCAAATCTCCATTTCCATCTTATTCCAAAGATGCTTTGTTGAACATGGATCTGTTGACTGTGGAAGCCAGAGGAATACAGCGAACTCGTCATGTTCAAGAAACCAGTTTGACATGATTTAAGCTTTGTGACATTGTGCATTATCCTGATGGAGGTAGTAATAAGAAACTGGGTACACTCTGGTCATAAAGGGACGGACACGATCAGTGAAAACTCTCAGAATGTCTCTGACATTTAAAAAAGCTCAATTGATACTAAGTGTTCCACATTACACCCTCATTAGCATGAAGCATTGAAACATGATATGAGATCTATGTTTTCATCAAAGCTAAATTTTGACCCTATTAGCTAGCTGTTGCAGCCAAAACCGTCTCACCATGCCAGATGTTTTTGTTAGGCTTAGCTTACACTACACTTCAAGTGACATCATGTTATTACAAGTCAGTTTTAGCTGGTTGAGTGTCACAGGGTATGTGTAAGACCTTATTCCAAAAGCAGAAGTACCTGTCAGTGGGTTTATTTTTCCAGGAATAGCACCACATGTTTGTGACTATGTAAATTGAAATCACCACCATCCTCTGACTTTTTCCCCTCGAGTTTTTTATTCCAGGCCAATGGCACTACATTTTACCTTTCAGAATAAAGAAGCATTGTTAACACCATTTGACAGAATTATCAGGTCCTTTACCTGCCAAGTTCACAGCTACAAAACTTCACAAGCAGGCCATTTTAGATGAGATGGATATAAGCTGGTCACTCTTAAGCAGAACATGGCAGAAACTTTAGCAATCAATGCTTTTGTTCTCACGCAGTTACACTTTATTTAAACAAAAATAATTGTAGGAAGGCTTCATAGTTCTCAGCTGAAGTAAATTCTTTGCTGCAGTAATTTTCTCCTGTTGACTCATTTCTTTAACAAAGATTGGAATGACAGCTTGAATATTTGAAATTATTTACAGCTGACAAAAATAAACATGTAGGGTAAGTAAACAGAAATGCTTTCAGCTTGAGCATATTTGTAACACATTAAAGTAATTAGAACGAAAATGGAAAATAATGTATAATAAACCTTGTAATAATGCTTTAGTTGTTTGTTGTTAAATCACAGCAGGCTTTGTTTGCTTCAGGAATGACAGAAGAGGCTGTAATATAAGTTGTTTGGAGGCAGAGTTACCCAATCCAACCTGAACACATTCATTTGGCCAAACCATGTCTACACAGAAAAACCAGTTGGGTTATGTGTTTATGCTGTTGAGAAAGAAGGTAGGTAGTTTTAACCAAACAGTGGGTCAAAACATGATCAGTCTAAGCCGATATCTGGACTCAGGATGAAAAAAGCTATTGTAAAAATTCCAATAATAAAGTAAAATTACAAAAAATACGGGCTTGTAATATATCATTATGTATAATGAGATTACAGAAAACTGACATTTTGTGAAGGCTTTTTAAATTCCACTGTATCTATGAATCTCTAGTGTGCACAGATGATAGCAGTATGAGAGCTTACAAAAACATAAAATCCACCCCAAAAAAAGATTCAACACAGCAAGTAATTCTAATCCCAACATTTATTAGTTTTACAATTATGCAAAATAACTATAAAAAAGA
This sequence comes from Brachyrhaphis terrabensis, assembly GCA_903067065.1. Lineage (NCBI taxonomy): Eukaryota > Metazoa > Chordata > Actinopteri > Cyprinodontiformes > Poeciliidae > Brachyrhaphis > Brachyrhaphis terrabensis. Next base: position 50,329 of record CAEGAG010057680.1, read on the forward strand.
CTGGAAGCCCAAGATTATTTACAATCTTTTTTTATGAATTGAGGTCCCTCTGAGTCAATTCCTCAGCCTTTTTTTCTTTTTAAATCACAGGATATTTATTCACGATATGTTTTAGTTTATAAGACATAGTCCTTTGCTTTGACAAAAACATCAAAAATTATATACGTACATACATACATATACACATACATACACATTTATATAGATAACTATAAAAGCCAAAATCATTCAAGTATCAAAATACAGACTGCTCTAGAATCATGTACATTTCCATTCTCAACATATCAGATTAGTTCCAAAAAATGTCTCCTGATCCTTGGCAATGTGCAAAAGCAGCACTGGATCAGGCTGATGGCTAAAGGTGCCCACACCGGGATGCTGAAGAGGGCGCACCAGTGTGTCGTCACACATACAACAGTTAAACCGTTAAGTACCTAGACTCACACTGATGCACCCAGGAGTACCATTAATAGTCAACATACAGGGAGTTACCTGGACAAACATGTTGTACCCTATTGTTCTGTTCTGCAGCTTAAAAAATAAAGTCGTACCAGCCTGCATGGCAGGTTTTGGTGAATAATCTTGGTAGGATTAAATTAAACAATGGGGAAGGAAAAAGGAGAGGGCACCAGTCATGATCCAGTTCCAGCATTAGGACACTAGCAGTTCCATAAAATGAATAAAACCAACAAAATAAAAATCAAACCAAATAAAAGTGGGATTTCATTGAGAGATAGTCTTTGTAGTGTTGGTTAAAATGTTTCTCCCATGCAAGTATATACGAGGCCGATGGTTATGGAGAGAAGCTCCAATATCTGAACACAAAGGGTAGTCTCTGTGTACAGTGAGGTCTCACTCTCTCTCTCAAAAAAGAATTAAATAAAAAAAATGATATTCTCACTCCTGCCACTTCTCCTTTCGCTACAGATTTCTGCATTGGAGCACGCGGGTATGTTATCTCAAACAGTAAACACCAAGTCTCTGTGAGGGAGGCTACAGCTTGTGAATGCATGGAGAGTAGAGACGCTGCCACACTCTAATGGGCAGGAAGATGAGTGGATAGGTCAGATGAAAAGGAGTGGAGCCTCATCTTTGTGTCCGGGTCCGCGTGTGTGCTGCGAGCATGATCGGGACTGACGATACGATGAGCTACTGCTCATCACTTTTTGATCAAAAACTCAAAAAACTGCCAGCTCATCCCCATCATGCAACAGGGTTCATTCCCGTCCCGTCTCGCTTAATGGGAGGAGCAGCAACATTCAGCTAAGAGAGGAGGGAGGGACACGCAGACACATGCACACAATGTAAGATGATTAAAATGGAGTGAAAACAGAAAACACATGTTCACACAAACTGTTCCTCCCTTTATGTAATGCTTAACTCTTTTTTTCCCCAGCAGCAATTATGTATTTAACAAGTATCATTGGCAATATTACCAAAAGGCAATGCAGACAGAATGAATACTGAAGGCATTTGTTGTGAAAAGAAGGGAGAGCTACACAGAGGAAATGCTGTTATTTTTATACAAAAAAAAAAACATGGTAAAAGTGCTTAATTACTATCAGTTAACTGTAGAAAAATCACTTAGCTGCACCCTTTTGCTCTGATTGGACAAATCGGAGCATAAGAGTCCAAATATACAGTACCTTGCAAAAGTATTCACACGAGTTTAAAATGTTGTCATTTTAAAACCTCAAAGTCCAACGCCTTTTTATAGACTTTTACTCGACTATCATCATGCCATGGAGAAGGTTTTATTCAGGAAGTACAGGAAAGCTTGTTAAAGCTGACAAAGTGACAGGAAGCCAGTTGTAACTGGAGGAGTTGGAGAGGTACACAGCTCAAGTGGGAGGATAATGTTAAAAAGACAACTTTTACACATAAAGTCATACTTAAAAGCAATATAGGGGACACAGTAAATGGCATATCAAAGAAAAGTTCATAGATGGAGTTCATCCAATCTGAATTTGAGCTACAATATAAAATCTTAATACAAACAAATGCAACTCTTTTCAGATTTTAATTAGAAAAAAAATTAAGAACGTGCTACCTCTTTGATCAGTTATGCACAACTCTATATTGATTTTCAACAAATAAATGCACAATAAAAAACATTGAAGTTTGTTTTTGCAACTTAACAAAATGTGAAAAAAAAATTGCATGGAGATAAACACTTCTGCAAGGCATGTTAATTTGGACTTTTTGCTGTGTCATGTCCTCTTTCTAAGAGCAAATCCCCCCTAAACAAGCTCCTCACAGTGCTACAAGACCTCAGTATGACTTTAAGCAAGCGGCTAATAGTAATAAACCTCCCAAACACTCGCACTCCCACTAAAGAGGAGCAGTCTGCTAAAGCCTGATGGATGCATAGAGTTAGGAGAACAGATCCACAGTTTTCTTCCGGACCGGGGATGGGATGAGCGCAGCGGGTGAGTTCTCAGATTTTTCTCAGCACTCAGCGAAGTCAAGAGATGAAAGATCAGAGTGAAAAAGCTTCAGAGCGGCCGTCGCCTGATGTAGCGGAAAAGAAAGAGCTCATCACCGAGAGGAAAACAGTACATTTGCAGTCGAAGGGGAAAGAAAGGGAAGAGGTGAGTTAAAGGAAAATATGTTAGTGGCAGACTTGTTGAGTGATTCCGATAACAATTAATGCAGAGTGTAGAAGTGGTGAAGGTTCAACTTGGAGAAGGAGCAACAGAGGCTGGTTAGCTGTCACAGGCTGTGTTGTCAGGAGGTGAGGGGAAGTGGACGTCCAGCGCAAAGGAAAGAGCTGAGTCACAGTGAAAGGCACACAGGAGGAGGGAAGTAGGAACAGCCAGGCCCAGGAGGAGGAGGACGAGAAGGAGAACAAGGGTCCGTTTAGAAAATGGTGGTCTCATACTTAGTGCTGATTGAGCGTTTAGATTCCTTTGGATCCACAAGCCATGTGGCACCAGGGTGAGGCTGTGACTCCCCATCTTGGTCCAGTATGTCTCCCTGTGAGCACAGAGGAGAGAAAACATTACAATCTTCACTTCACAACTGAATCTGTCTGTATAAAAGTGTGTTAACATGTTGAAGTGAGTGATCACATAATCTGCTGTGGATTTCTATTGAAGGAACGTAAATTTTTCCTTCCATTGAAAATGATGCTGTATGTTTAGAATAAATGTCCTGTTGGTAGAGGAACATACACCTCTTAACTTCCATTAGTTAAGAGGTGTTTCTTTCATTGTGCAGCTTTTCCGTCTTGGCTAAAGAAAAGCATTCCCTCTGCATGATGCTGCCACCGCCATGTTTCAATGTGGGGATGGTGAATTCGGGGTTATGTGCAGCGTTAACATTTTTCACCACAGATGACACTATAACTCATCTCTTATTTTATTTAATTTTCATTTGGGAACAATAAAGCATTTTTGAATAGAATCTGGCCAAATTATCACACATGGAAAACTGAAAACCGCAAATTATTCTCTGTTCACTTCACAATCAAGTAGTACTTTGTGTTGGTCAGTCAAATGTAATCTCACTGAAATAAGTTTCTTAGTCATCATCTAAGTCCACTCGACTTATTTAACTTGTTTTGACAAATTCAGATCCACCTTTACTTTCAATTGGTAACAGCTGCTCGTCTTAAACCCTGGATAAGTATGCTGAAACTTCAGATCAATTACAATCAAACAGCCAGTAATGTGTCGTTATGCAAGATGGCTTCTCTGAGAAACTCCACCCTATAAATGACTATGACTGGCTCTTTTGAACTATTGTGTTCTCAATCGTGGCTGTTGTTATGCTACCTTTCCCAAAGCTGCAGGAACCTTTGAGCTTAATTTAAAATGTTGTAATATTAAGTCTTCTGCACATATAAAAGCATCTAATAACAAAAGACTTTGGTGGGTAATATATTTGGTGTAATCCAGATAGATCATCTTACTGTTAGATGTTCACTAGGGGGCAGCAAAGATAAATAATAGAAAGGAATACTGAGAGATGGAACAAGATGGACAGGCTGGATGCAGCGACAGGAGAGACCTGTAGGTGGTGCCTGTGCAACAGTTATAGAAACTTAAGAGAGGGAGATTTTTCTGAGTAAAACAGAAAGTAGAGTGAGAGAGAGAGTTAAAGCACGGATTTGAACAGCATAAAACAGGCAACGTCTGAAGAGCTGAAACACTACACTGAGGGGAAACTGTAAATTGATCTAAACTGATCAGAGAGTTTGATGCACAAAATATTTATAATTGCATATGTACTGTATCTGAAAAGGATGGAACACCTCTTCAGTGTATATGCATTTGGAATCAGTTTTTTGTCCCACTCACCCCCGACTTCCGAACACTCCCTCGAGGTCTGGGCACAGGTCGACTAGACTTGGATTCATTGACGTCTGAGCTGCTTCCCACAGAGAGACCCTGATGCTGTTTGGTCCTCTGGGCCTGCAGAGCCAGCTGATAGGCCACTTCAAACGCCTGGCCCAGCGTCAGGATAATCTCATAGGTCAGGCTCTAAGCAGAGAGACAAAATCAAAAAGTTGGTTTCTATTTTACAAACTGAATCCTCTTTTTGTTTTTTTTACAGTAGTGCAGCTCAAAAAGTAACAATAAAAATCTACTAAATTAGGAGTAACATTTCAAGCTAAAAGTAAACAACTGCTTTTATATTCATTACCACTTTAAGCTTATTAGTGTGCAATGTCTACTACTAAACTGTAACTAAATACAAAGACATTTTATTGTTTTCAACATCAAACAAAATTAATAATATCCACTGAGTTTGATAATATTACCATTACTCCCTGACAAATGCAAATTAAATCATTTTTTCCATAGTGGTGTAATAAAATGTAGCCTTTAACAGGATCAACAATTATTTAAATCTGACCTAGAGTGTATAAAACATACAAAAAATTACATAATTTCAGTATTTATCAAATAAAGATGAAGAACTTTTTCTATAGGATTGGGGAGGGAAAGCAGCTGTCAAATGGAACCAATCAACACACCTACTTACTCGATCACAAGTATAAAAGCTGGGGGTATTGGCAGCTATTAGATGTGTTAACACAAATCCCAAAGCAGAAAGACATCAACAATTACTTTAGAGAAATGACTATTGCTGACATTCGCTTTCCTGTAATTGGGTTTTGCTGTCAATGCAGTAATTACTCCACAAACATGAGAGAAGCTGATTAGGTCACATCCAGAAAATGACCTAATTAGTCAGGTTCTATTTTCCTTCAGTCGTGTTTAATTAAAAAAACAGTCTATATGCATTAACCTTCAGAAATGGATCAAGATGCAAATCAGTGCGTTAACGTACCACATCTATTGTGCTGAAGACATGGCAGTAATGGTGGCTGGTCTGCAGGTCTTTAGTGATGTAGGCAAACGTACACAGGTCCTCTGGATCCTGGGCAGCACATGATATGTTACGGATCTCGTGCTCTGCGATGATGTTCTAAAGCAAAAGGAATATATATATTCATAATATTTATAAAAGAAATACAACCAGTATGAGATCTGAAATGCCTCAAGTGGTGAGTGTGAATCTTAGTTACCTTGTTCGCTGCATCTATAAACTTCACGCCCTTGTAAGTGATCGACAGAACGATAGTTGGGATTTTTCTCATTTGTTCTGTGGATCTCTGGAGAAAAGGCAAACACAGGCATATAAACACACAAAGCTGATTTACTATTAGCTGATAGTGCATATACATTTCTTTATTGCCTCCCGATGTTGGAAAGACTTATTACCGTACATACCCGCATTTTGGCACAAGCATCCTGCGTGGATTCAATACCCCTCAGATCTTTAATCAGCATAGAACCAAGATACTACAAATGAGCAGGAGATACAAGGTTACTGATCACTTATAACAAAAGCAGCAATTGAGAAGTCAGAATGAGAAAGTTATTAGCGTACACTAGCTTCATAGGCGCAAAATTCAAATATGAGTTTCTCAGGCTGGTGGTGCCAGTTCTGGACGGGGGCATATGCTGCTAGACTCGGAGGTCGTAAGGTCAGTCGAGGCTCCTGATGAATTTCTTCATATCGCTCCTGAGACGACAAAAAAATAAAAATAAAAAATCAACACAGAAGCATGGAAAATGGCAACCATACCCACCACATCCCAGAGATGTCAGATCATACCTGAGGCTTTTGCCTTCCACTTTGATATCTTTGGGCGACATCATAATCTGTTTCTGGTGCTTTTTTCCTGCCCGGCTCCGCTGCAGGCAGCAGCGGGTCCATGGAGCGGCCGCTGTAGGGTTCCAAGTGACTGAGAGGAGACGAGGTCTGGGATCCTGGCAGGTCCTGACACTGCAGAGAAAAGGTCACACAAAGTTTATCACTTAGCACTTAGTTAAATAAGATAAAAACTTTCATTTCTTTGCAACATGCACACTGATGCAGATAACTTTGTTTTCACCACTTGTAAAGTTGCTTAAAAAGCCCAAAATAATTAGTTTTTTATCTTAGTAGCATAACATCACTTTGAAAAAAAAATCCCGTTTGCAAAGACTACAAAATATTAGCATCCCAGCTGTTGGTACTGTACGATTTCTTTAAATCCAGCGTCATCTAAAGAAATCCAGGGTTCTGTCTTATTGTCTCATTTCTTAGCTCTCCCTACTCCCTACTGTTCTTCTACAGGGTTTAGGTTGCGAGACTGAGGAACAATGTTGATTTTGGCCAAATCAACCATTTCTGTGTTGATTTGGTCATGTGTTTTGGATCATTATCAAGCTGAAAGAACCAGCGTCAATTGATTGAAATTTTTTTTTTCTGGTACATTTGACGAGACTTTCATTTAAAATCTCCCAATATCTCAACATGTTCATGTTATACACTAGTGAAACAAAAAGTAACAGATTACTAATTAAAAGTATATAGACACTGTAATCAAAAGTATTATTTGAAAAACAAAAAACAACAACAATGATTAAGTTGCATAATTATGCTGGTACAATAGAGTGATTTATGATAAGTTTTGTATTATATTTTCCATATCTGTACATTAAAATATTTACATCAGACCACAGAGTGCGTAAGTTTGCATGTTCTCACCCTGATTTGAGACAACCGAGGAGGTTTGACAGGAGGCTCCTCATAAGGCCTTTCAGCTAAGGAGGCTATGATGCGTTTCCTGTGACCAAGCAAAGTAATCTTAAGCACCTGCGGAGAAAAAAAAAGTTTAAAAGTTTAAAAGGTCATCTGTGGAGTCATCCAAGTACTAACTATGAAACAGTTTGTTGGAAGTCTACAAGAATAATCCACATATATTGCTGCAAAACAAAGACATGACTGCTTGTCTCAGAAGTTGGACCTACAAGCGTCCCCCCTCTCCTCCAAAAGGAAATCTCGTCACCTCCTAGAAATGACGCGCTAAAAACATCCTCTCTACATCTGAGTGTTCACCTTCAGAGTTTAAACTGACAACCTGACTTCTGTGTGACACTCTACGAAACTAATTTCACCGTCTGATACTCCGCACAGTCTACCTGCGTTAATGTGACTCACATTGACGATCTCCAGCTCCCAAAGGTTTTTCACACAGTCCAGACTGCGGTAGCCGCTGGCTAGGAAGTTGGTCAGGTACTCGTGCAGACCCAGATTCTCCAGCCAGGCGGAGAGGGAGCTGCTACCATCACATCCCAGGGCTTTCACCTGTGGAAGGAGGATTCAGGAGAATGATGATGCCAGTGAACTGAAGTAATTAGTTATTGTCTCCAATTACTATCAACTGATGTCACTATTTTAATGTGGAATGCCTAATAATTGTGCACAAGTGTAATTAACACTCAGTAATAGAATAACAAACATTTTGGAAAAAAACTAATAAAATGCTACAGCAGTGTGAGAATTAGTTCATTCACAGTCAACAGTGAAGGAACATCAGTGGCAACTGGAAACTAATAATTCAAAGCTAAACATTCTCTTCTTTTAAAAAGGTGTTGGCATCTAAATTCATGTCAGCAGGTGCTCTGCATAATAAACTCATTAAGAAATAAAAATTGACATAAAAAGCTGATGTAAAATACCTTTTGGCTTCCAAAGACTTCAATGTTTTATGCAGAAATTTTAGATTCAAATAAAAAAGGTACCTGTATTTGTATTTTGATTGATTGAGACAGTGCTATTGCACAGAAAAATACAGTTACAGAAAATATAAATATTACTAAAATTTCACATGTGAGTCTAATTACAGTGCATAGTTATAATAAATATTTCTAAAATCTGCTAGGTGCTTTAGTGTCAAGGAAAAATGTGCATCTTCCTTTAGCATGGAGTTTCATTATGCTAAAATAACTAATGAAGTCGGGGTGAGGATTTTGTCACCTTTGGTAAGGAGCGTGCTGCATGCAGGATTTTCTTCCTGTGGCTCGGATCTGTGATTCCAATCTCCCTCAAGTCTTGGTCCTCCATCACGTTGCTCCCCTGCACAACAGAACACAAGCATGTTACTGCCAATAACGGGAATAGTGACCATTAAAAAAAACTCTTAGGAGGACTTTGAGAAAAACCATGCAACCTCTCAAAGAATAATCAAGTTTAGAAATCTATAACCTAATCATCTGTTTTTAATCCCAAACAGATTGCTTTTATCGAAGGTTAAATGTAGCCATGTCTAATATTCCCTGAGAGAAGACTTTGCTGGTGAGTTAGCATCGATTCCAGATACGCGGCATTGCAAGAAAAGGTCGGCCATCACTGAGTGATATTCTCCTTAGTGTTGAAAGGGGAGCACTTAAATGAGACCTGACCATACTTGAGGACTGGACTGATTAGGATTTAATGTGTTATGGTCAAGCTGGTCTTTGGTTACATGAAATATCACCTTGGAGATAGTGTGGTAGATAATGCAGAAAAGATCCATAAATCAATGTCTGCGATGCAGAGAGGTCAGCAATATGAGACAGAGGAGCAAAGCAGCCAGAGCTAACACTCAGATCAAAACGCACGCCAAGAAGAAGCGGACCTCGTTTGTTTTACCGCCCTGTTTGCTAATTTCACAGACCTGCAGTCCAACAAATAAGTCTTTATGGAGTAATTTCGCGCAAACTGGCCAGTAAGTAGTCCGCAAGAACTGCAAGTACACCTTGCAGGCTGCACATTGACAAGGTCAGCAACTAAATCTCATCTGTTAAAAGAATCAAAACGTTCGCTGCAGCTGCTGTATCAGGGACAAACTGCGACGCCTCAGTATCCACAAGGCTGACTCTTCAATATGTGCCTCAGGTTAATCCTTTCGTGCTCAGACTTGCTCAGCACTAAGAGGACGGAGGAGAGGTCGAACCTGAGGACTTGTTTTCCATGCAGAGGCTGCAGATGTAAACAAGGTGTGTGACTGTCCAATCCGTCAGTGTAAAAACTGTAGACACAGGTGTCAAACTCCAGTCAACACGGCCGACGTCCCTGCAACAAGCCGTTTCTCTGTCAGCACACCTTATTGACATAATTAGGTCATTTCAGTCATTGATTCAGGTGTGTTGGGCTTGGGCCACATCAAAAAGTGGCAAAACACTGACCCTCGAGGACTGGAGTTGGACATCTCTGCTGTAGAGCATTAGTGAAAAGGATACATGTGGAATCACAACTTTAAGCAGTTATATGTCCTGTTTAAGCCCTGCGACAGACTGGCGACCTGTCCAGGGTGTACTCTGCCTCTCGCCCAGAACGTTCGCTGGAGATAGGCACCAGCACCTCCTGACCCCACTAAGGACAAGGGTGTAAAGAAAATGGATGGATGGATGTCCTGTTTAATTTATTTTATAACGATTAATGAAATTTTAGATGGAAAAATGGAGGAGTGTTAAATAAATAAAACAGAACCATTTTAAAATAGCTATAGCACTCCAGCTCCCAGCAGGATGCGATATCTTTGTTCTATTAATACCCGACAGTCCGCTGACGTCATAACCATCATCTCCTAGCAGCCTCTGAGCGCAGCCTTTCCTGCTCAGCATTGTGGGAAGCCCGGTGCATAATAGCACTTTTACAGAGTTTGGATGACTGCATTACAGCCTCTGGAGATGAACTGCTAAACAGCTCCATGGAGAGAGATATACTTTACATATTTCCTGGGGAGCATTCAGATTTTTATTTTCTACTGGGCAGCTGCTACATTTAGATGGATATATCTTTTTAATTTTAGGTACTGTTTAGAGAGCTTAAACAAACTATTTTTCTTGTGTTGTGGATTTTAAAAAGAAAATATATGGTTTATGACACTGGGGCTTAAAGAAACACTTCAATGCATGCATGAATGTCTTTCCATCAGATGTGCTAATTTCCATAAAGGATGGTTTCCGTGTTTCTATTTAAAATGCAATTTTCTTCAAGGTGCTGCTGGACAGAAAAAAGATTTAGCAGTGATAGAGAAACAGAGAAAAATAGTTTTTGGACTGATATTAACATAAAAATGTTTTTGTTTTTTTTTCCCGTAAGCTAAAAAGATTTGATAAAAGTGGGTGATGCAGTGAGGATAACTCTAAGGTACCAACTGGGTAGAATAACCAAACAAAAATTGAAAATCAGAACATAATTTAAGATATTCACTCCATACTTGTGTAAACTAGGTTGTTCTGTGCAAATTGCACAGTTAATTGCGGCTGTAGGTAAAGTCGCCTCTTTGCCAATTCATATTGTGTATGGTTGGTACAAAATGTGCATGAAGATGATTGGTTTGAAAAGCCCCAAAGAAATCACAAAAAGAACAAAATGACAAAGGGAAAATCACCAGAAACTTGACCATTCTTCTATCACTACATTGCTTTCTTTCAAATGCTTCTCTTTCCCTCCTTCGCTTATCCAGAGAAAGGCCACAGACTCCCTACTGGACAAAAAGTGCTCTGAATTCATACAGGGCAATCAGGAGCACAGATTATTCAGACCTTCTAAAGGACATCCAGCCAGTAATACTGATAATCTCAGTGTGTCCTGCTAAACTGGCTGTGATCAAACTATTCAGACCTGAAGAAAGAAGCTGAGGAAGACGTGACTGGTTGTACAAAACAGCATCTTTTTTCTCCAAAAGAAGATTTGCTTAAATATATATTAAAATATCATAACTAACAGACAACAGAAGGAAGAATCAATCAATAGACATTCATTTAAATGTTAATATATGGAACCATTACTCTAATTTTTCTGCAGGGTTTCTCGGCATTGATAAAATTCTGTGAAAACAATTGGGATGTTGTTTATGCCAGTACAAATGCTGAAAGATTGCAAAGATAGAAAAACTGTTGAATTGGAGATTAGAGAAATGCACCATGGAATAATTAACCAATTGTTACGATCACTGAGCTCTAACAGCTCTCTTCATGAGAGAGCTCTCTCTTTGTGTTTCAGTTCTACCTGGCTGCCACAGGTGCAATGTGTTGGAGTTCGTCTGCCACCCCATAAAAAGCTTCATGCCAGAGATATCAGATCCCTTTTTCCCTGGGCCTTGATCTGAAGTAATCTTGTCTGTCTGCTGACTGTTTGTGGGGACTAAAATGATTTTGCTGTGAGCATATTGTGAAGAATCAAGTGTCTAACTAAAGTAATGTGTTTCTATTCACAGTGGAAACTGGTAGGGGTTCTCTGCCATTTTGTTTAACTATTTTCTCCTGTTTTGTGGTTAGCCAGGGATGGTTCAGGTTTTGTACTTTTTTTTAAGATCTCCTCTAGAAAGTGCTTTTTTTATTTTATTTTATAGTTAAAATAATAGTTGTTTATTGTTTTGGCCTTGGACACCCTGAAGCTTAAAGCTTACCTGTGTTTTCTGCCTCCTGTGATTAAGGTTTTACCTGAACTGTAAAATAAACTATCTTTTGCTACTGAAATCAACTGTTTAGATTACTGATTTTGTGTTACACCCAGTGCCAAAATTTACCCTTAGTGGTCTAAGGTTGGAGTTGTCCTTTAAATATGGGAGAGATTTTAGGACACCAATGTCGTGGGATTTGATGCTTGTTGTAGCCTCTGAGCAACTGTCAGATGAAAACAAGCTTCCATTAAAGAAGATTTTGCTACTAAATTTCATGTTCAAAGATTTCCTCTTTTCTATCTGACCCATCGGCTCGAGTCCATAATCCACCAGAAATTGAGATTTTCTACATATTTTATTAAATATTCCACAGTTTTACAGACTCAACTTTACAGAATTCACAGTTATTTGTGTTAATTTATATTGATATCATACAAAAGTTCACTATGAATTTCTGACAAATTTTTGTGCAACAACCAGAAAATTGGAATGAAGGGAGGAAGGAGGGGAGCAAAGCAAGCAAGCATGGAAGCCAGAAGGAAAGATCATACAGAAAGAACAGGATCCTTCTGTTTCGCAGAGCATTGCTTGCACCCTGGCTGTTAGGGGAGCCGTTTTTGGGCAGAACATTGCTCCAGGAGTCGATAAAAAGCATCCAATAGGTTTCAGGAGCAGAACACAACACAATCAGTGCTCCTATTGATCCAAATCTTGAGCCTGGAGAGTAGGACTGACATCACAGTGGACCAAGTGGAGGAGTAAAGACTATTTAATTAGACACCAGGTACAGCAGACATGAATTAACCAACATTTATTTTCAACTTGATTTAAACAGCATATTAAGGTTGGAGTTGTCCTTTAAATATGGGAGAGACTTCAGGAAAACCGGTGGTCTCCAAAGCTGATCAAAAACAGAATTATCTTTTTTTAGCTCTCTGCTCTGAAAAGGAGGGGATTCAAGGCTGAGGAAGACGAGTGTGAGCTACTTAAACCAGCAGTATGATTAAACCCAGGGAGAAACTTCAGAGGCTTCAAAACAGACTTAAACATGAACATTTAAAAGGATAAAAAAAATAAATAAATACTTAAAGCTGCAGTCTTGTGTTACATAAAACACAAAGATGGCTGAGGCATATATCAGTGATCACTGCACACCTGTGTATAAATAACAGCAGAAAATTTTCAATTAGCAAATATTTATTTGTTAGATGTATAGTGTTTCCAGCTCTCTGGTGCTTATTGAATTAAAGATTTATTAAGCATGTTTGCCAAACTCGATTAAGCTGTCTGTATATGATGATTTCTTGCTGAGCAGGGTGAAAACAGATCCCTGCTGGTGCTAAAGCGAATGTGTTTTTACTGCATCTATTTCAGAGTTTACCATGTTTGTTTTGTTTCCAACTCTTCGTCATCAGCTGGGTCCCTCGTCCTCTCCTCCGTCAGTCCCTGTTACTCCCAACAGCACCTGACCTAACTCACAATGGCATCGCACGCCACAGGCTGGAGAAGTGTGTCGGCAAAGCAACAGCAACCCGTTGATCACTCAGGTGTTTCTCCAATCTGTGGCTGACAACAAACTTTTTTTTTCTGTTTTACAGCCAACTCTGAGTGAGAGCACATGACATCAGCCTCATGAGCTCCGGACAAACTGACTGAATGTGCTGGATATACCCGGGTCAAGGCCAAACAAAGGCAAAAAATCTGACAGGAGCAGAGTTTGTAACTGTTTACTATGAAATTGGCTCGCAACCTTCTACCAAAAGTTTGCCATGTCCCTAAACGACTTGTGGTAAATCTATATTTCTTCCAACAATGGCTTTCTTCTTGCCCACCTTGCATAAATGCCAGACTTGACAAATAGTTGTTCTGTTAACAGATTCTTCAATCTGTCTTATTGATCTCTGAAGCTCATTTTGCAGGTGCACCATGCTCTGTTCTCAGATGATGAAAATTGTCCCTTGAGGTGTTAAGATAACACTGTCTTAAGCTTGACCACTTGAACCATGAACTGTTTTCTGTGCTTATTGGTCTTCAAGTCTGCCGTAACAAATTTTAGCCTTGTTGAGGGCGATAGGTTATAACACATGTTATATAATTGACACATGGTTAGCATCTACATGGATAAAGTTAACACTTTAACATCTACTTTCACTATATACCAATTTAGCACTTTAGGGTTAGTGCAACTATTGTTTTTCATTAGTGTTTTAGGGTTAGCGCAACTAACCTTTTAGTTAGGAGTATGTACCACTGATTCAAGGTATATAAAAAAATTTTGTAAGCACTGCTCATTTAGGAAACTTGTGGATAATCAGCTTATAGCACAAAAAAGGGGATACTCTGACATTTAAGTCAAACTGCAGCTATTAGATAAATTTCATAACAGATCATGTAATTGCAAACCTGAATTATGGACAAAACCCATCATTAAAAACAAATAACCCGCTGTTGCTCCAACAACACACACAAAAAATGAGGTAATCACATTTCTGATCAAGTTAATTGGACCTTGTTCCATCTAATTCAAGTTTCAGTAAGATTAATGCACAATTTGGAGTTTTACTGTAAAACTAAAAGGTAGTGGAAATGTAAAAAAAAAAAAAAAAAAAAAAAACACGAAATGTACCAGTGTCACTTAGAAAATAAAGACTCACCATGTAGTGGAGGTCATCAAAGCCGTTCAGCAGCAGTTTGCTCTCGTACTGCGGCAGCCCCACGTGCTCCAGCCAGTCCCCCACGGGCTGGTCCAGCAGCCGGCCTGCAGCACCTGCTGACAGTGGAAAGCGCTTCAGCAGAGAGAAACCTTTCAGCCGGTAGCACCGGCACTCTGAGGAAGAGACATGGCATTGCCACATAATTCTTGGCCAGCAGAGCCGAGCGCACAAGCAGCAAGAGGCCGGCGGAGACAGCGTCCTACGAGGAGAGGGTGTCATCCCCTGCCGGGCAGCGGGGGCCGAGCCACAGTTAGCCAAGGTGGATTAAAATGCCCCCTACGAGGGGTGAAGGGGAAAATAAAAATAGTACGGAGTCCTAGCAGACAGACACAAGGTTCCCAGCTGTGGTTTTGTTGGGAACAGCTTAAAATATTTCTAAAGCGAAATCCTGAAGCTCCAGACTTGCTGTGAGTTCATAAGCTGAGTGAATGCACATCCAGTGAAGGTGTTTTGTTTCAAGAAAGTGGAAAGTTGCTTATTAGGTAGTTTAATTAAAGGTCCAATCTTTGTTCACATCTTCAGCCTACCAAAGAGATAATCCATGAATTTCCATGGGTGGATGCATAAAAATAAAAGAGAATAGAAGAAGTAACAAGAGAAACCTGAGACATGCCTGCAATGAGCTGAGATTGATCACAAAGCAACGTCACAATGACAGCTGTCAGCAGCCTGAACTGGGAGCAGCCACCCAGTGCAAAGGCAGAGGACTGTGTCTCATCCTGCCAATATAATAATGTGCTCTACTTCATCACAATACATATCCCAATCACAGGAGATCTGGTTTCCCAGCACTTAAAGTGGATATAAGACGTAAGTCTCACCTTTCACAGGACAAAAAACGGACAACATAACAAATAAGTAACATAGACTATAACAACATTTCTGCATATGATGCACAGTCAAAAGTCTATTTTCCACTCCTCAGATCTGCAACAGATCCAACGCTCCACCAGATGGAATTCCCACATCAAAACATTTGATCCTCATTTGGTTCCTCCA
Organism: Brachyrhaphis terrabensis; assembly: GCA_903067065.1. Classification (NCBI taxonomy): domain Eukaryota; kingdom Metazoa; phylum Chordata; class Actinopteri; order Cyprinodontiformes; family Poeciliidae; genus Brachyrhaphis; species Brachyrhaphis terrabensis. The sequence continues at coordinate 65,776 of CAEGAG010057680.1, forward strand.
GAAGTTTGTCGAAGAACAGAAAACAGGTTGCTCACAATAAAATAACTGTTTTACGGACAATAGGGCTAAAGAAGAAAGTCCAAGAGGGAAACAGCCGTCCTTTAAACTCCTCTGTACTGCAGAGCACACTGTTCAATCCTTCATGCCGAAGTGTAGTCTGTCCGTTGTCCTGCCCGTGATTTCCCCTCTCCTCCCTTTCTCTCTCTCCCTTCTTCCATGAGCTCTCACCCTCCTCTCTCTCTCTTTGAAATACTGCAGGTGGATTATTTTTGTCATTTAACGCTACTGTTTCAGGACCCCTCTTAACTGCATTTGGTTTTATCTTCCTGGAGCATCTTTCTCTCAGTCTTTTCCTTTCTTGCACTCCTCTTCTGTTATATCTTTCACTCATGAGCTAATCAGCAAAAAGCTGAAAATACGAGAAACTGCCGGCACGGAGCCAATCGAGTCCAAGCACCGTTGTCAAACAGATGAGTAATGGAGGGTTGGGGGCAGTGACGCGGTTTCCCGTGTGTGAATTAGCCAGGGAGACTTTTCTCCAGCGAGTCTCCCTGGTGGTTTTCCTGACAGCAGCAGCAACTGAGGCTCATATGCACACAACTCTGGATCCATACTCCACATCAGATCATCACACAGACTCAGTCTGTTATGGAGTACTAACCACATTACCACTGAAGTGTCAGCTTTCCCCCAGAACTACAGAGTAAAATGCACTCACTCCACTGACATACGTAGTGGTTAATATTTTAAGAGCCTTCTCTAGTGCGAAAAACAAGCAGAGGGTTAGAATAAGAAGTCTGCCCGGAGGCACAGAGGAGGTGCTGCATTGATGAAATATATTGAAAAGTAGCTAATGCAGAGTCAAGGTGAATGTTGAGCGATGTGAGAGGGGAATGCTAAAGGGAAGGAGTCGATTGCTCGGGTTACCGCTACAGTTCCCATGGGCCATTCATCTCCCCTGATGACAGGCTTCAGAAAAGCCAGAACAGTAACAGAAGAGCAGAGACAGGGTACTTAAAACCCAACACCAAATGTAATTAGGTCCCTGATCTTCCAATTAGGGATCAGAGCAACTTTAACCTTAGAAATGGCCTTAAGATGATGACTATAGTTCAAAACAACATCAAGCAAGTTATGGAGGACAGTCATGGGAAAAGTCCAATTAGAAGCTTGGATTTATAACCATCTTTAGCACCAATAACTTCCAAGTGTTTGTTTGTTCCTTTACTTCAGCAGTTTATTGTGGAAATGCTCTGGCTTCCTCTTCTTTACAACACTGTTTTCATTCTTTGAAAGTTGCACATTTCCATTTCTGAAAGGTTCTCTTAACTCTAATTATCAAGAGCTGGTTTCCTGCATGTTTTGCAGTCATATTCAGTAAATTAAATAAAAATATGCATTCCCATGAAGATCATTGGCTATTGGTCTAATGTAATATTCTAAATTTTATACGTCATACTTATACTAACTGTAAGCAGAAAATCATGATGATTACCAGAAATAAAGGCTTTTAAACATCCATCTGTGTGTAATGAATTTATATAATGTGTTTCACTTAGTGATAATATTTCTAAAATAAATGGACTATTCAATAATATTCTAATTTATAGATAGTAAGATGATCCAACACACCAGAATCATGGCTGAGTATCACACTCTTGCATAACCTATTGATAAACTAAGGAGACATGTCAGTCGTGTGATTCACCTGTGATGCCGCAGGAACATCTGAAACATGCAGGGCACAGAAGATTGGAGTTCACACCACTGGATTTTAATAATGTTGAGGTCTGGACTTTGACTGGACCGTTGAAAATTTATTGTTTTCTCTTTTAGTCAGTTTGTTGCAAATTTGCTGTAAAGTTAAAGCCAGCAAACTACCAAAATATCAGCTTCTATAAAAAGGGCTTAGCCGTTGTTGATGTGGCTGATAATTTGGTTATCAGCAAGTGGCAGGGACTTTTGTTTCAATTCAATAAAAGAAGCACCATTCTTAACATTACAGGAGAAATGACTGAGCACATGAAAACAACTGTAGTCATACTCTACCTGGAGTGTCATAATGCTGATCCCTGGAGAAATCAATGCCCGCTCCAATAAGTGTCATGATCTTCTCAATCTAGAGAGAGAAGCACATAGGTAAGAGTTAGGAATATTTAAGAGTCAATAAGTTCAACATCCACTTTCAACTTTAGTAGATCAGAAAATATCTTCCTGCTGTAAGCAGCAGGGTCACTCCATCCCAAAAGAAACCATTTTAGTTCAAAACCTTCATTGGGCTTTATTTCCAATTAGTTTAAGGATCTTTCAAAAGTTTATAGTTAGTCTACAATGTCCCTGTATGTAAGATTTAAGATTTGTTGGGAGCCTTACCAACTATTTGTTTTTCATAACAGCAATAGTTTGAATTTTATTTCCATAATTTGGCAAAGTTTTGGCAGCATGCATGCAACAATTGTAACAAGAAATGTGACCCAAAATTGAACAAAGAAAAGAAAAAAAATATCAAAATTTCTGCTACAAAATATAATACAATTGTTTTCCCAGTGAAGAGGGTCTGACAGTTGTGGTTCCATCCATCTGACCATGCAGTACAACGGCCTCATCCTGCAGAAAATCCTATTGCAGCTGAAATTGGACCAGCAGAGGGATCCACCCTTGGGAGGTCGCCACTCCATCACACATTTAATACAAAGAGACAGAAACCCACAAACACTCGCTCCAAAATGGCCCAACATGCAAGGTCTGTTCTGGGAGGAAACAGTGAGCACATGGAAAACCCCACATAAACATCTGAGATCATGCAAATAAACACTGTGAAGGGCAGCCTAAGGACGCATAAAATGGCAGACCACTCGTCTTCATCCGTCGGTTCATCCGTTTGTTTAAATCTTCTGTGAAATTGGTGGTAGGTAGGTTTCTGCAGCCAGTTATTATTATTATTGTGGTGATGCTTGTAATAATTACAAGATGCTTGTAATAATTACAAGCATCACCACATAATGCATATCAGCATCACTAATGTTCCATCTCCAAACATTAGCACAGATTTTTAAACACATGCATACAATTTAGAGAGGAAACTAGCTTCACCGGGCAACGGTTGACCAAGCAGCTTAATTATTACCCCTGTCACAGAACAGAAACATGGGATCCATTCTAACCAGCCCAGAGCTGATTATGCATGGACATCAGGATTGAGTCAAATAAAAGGGAAGATACAGACAGGGCTGCTGTCACCGCTGTCAGACACTGTCAATCCGGATCCTACAGAGTAAAGTCGCACGGCAGCTTTTTTCATCCGTGTCTTGCTGAGGATATTTCAACCAGAATCTGTGATGCTCTTAGAGCCCAAGAACTGAGATCTGCTTAAAAAGCACCCAGACAGCCTCCAGTTAGTGTAATTAAAAATGCAACGAGTTGCCACAAGTGTACAGTTGCAAGTCGTCACTCATTGTGTGGAAGTTTAATGATCGAATGGTGCACAAATAAAATATCTCTCACTGTGTCAGAGGAAGAAGTGTAACATTAAAACTTGCACATCTATACAAGCATGCTGCTGTCAGGCTAAGTCAAAGCATCTGGGCTTGAAGAGAGAAATAAATGGACAGCAACCAAGACTTTTTTTCCACTTTAAAAGAAGTAATGAAGCCTGAAAGGATTCCCTCTACCTTGATAAAGAAAGCGCACAGAGCCAAACCCCCAAAAGACCAGCAGGTATTCACATGAAAACAGGCATCTTACGCTCTCAGTGGAGTCAGATCCTCCTTGTTTTGGGGAAGAAGAAGAAGACATCTGAGTCTGCCAACAGAGAATTCAGTTTTTTGTTTTTTAGTTTGACTTTCATGCACATGCGCTGCAAAAATATTCACCACAGCCTTGTTAATTTAAACCCATGAACATTATGTAAAGTTACAATAACATAGTTAAAGGTATTTCAATGATACTGAATGGGATAAACCCATACAACCAAGAGCACAAATCTGAGAAGAAAGTTATCTGTAAAGCTGTGAACAAGGAAATCCCTGAAATATTCTTCAGAAATTAAAATAGCCAAAAATTATAATGTCAAAACATGTTTATTCCATAAATATGACCAAAACTAAAATAATAACTTAAAACTAAGTATACATTATATTGGTTGTTTGTGTTATTACACAGTTGCTTAAATGCAGAAATGCTTAAATACTTAACTGGTAGTGGGGACATGACAATAATGATCCTCTGCTATTTTGTGTTTTGCGGGTTGTAAACTAAGAGGTTTGGGAACCATTGTGTTAGAGAATACTATGGGCTGCAATGTTGAAACAAGAACAAACAATAAAAGTAACACAACCAACCAGAACATGCTTGAAAAGAGACTGGCAAAGAACTAAGAACCAAACAATGAAATACAAGCTAAAAAATGTAAGACTGTACTCATCCTTGTAGTGTTATCTCATGGAGTTTAATTTTACATCAAGTCTTAGAGCCTTTTGGACCATGAAGTACTCTCATTAGAAGGATGCTACTAATGGAACTGTTGTAGTGTTTATAAATCATGAAAAATTTTTTACCACATTTTGAACAGTCTAATCTTCATAAATGTAATTTAAACAGCTAAAAGTCAAACTTGAGGATACAATTTCCTCCTAAAACTACAGAAAACAGGGAAGCAACAATATAAACCTGAGGCAAGAGGACTATAATTTATACCACAGCTAGCTTGAGCAGGGAATTTATAAAAACATAAAGTTTGTCAGGTATGAGAAATGTGTATTTTTATGTCCTCTCGGTTAGTACCAAACATCTGAAAGCCATCTGCAAAATAATAAGTAGCGCAACTGAAAGAGAAAAGCTGCAAAATGGCAACACTGGCTCTTTAAAATATAAAAATACCTGTCTCCAGCTAGAGAAAAGTACGATTTTGAGACTGACAGTTTTAAATAACAAGACCTCAAGTGACTTGAAAAGCTAAAGATAAAAAGTGCCATTAATTAGCGCTCCCGGTCTGTAGAACCTCGCCGTTGAGGAGTTGTAGCACCTGCTTTACTAGCGACGAGCCAGGGCTCTGGTCTCATAAAGTGGCTGAGGTTTGAACATGAGGGAGGCCAAGATTCCTGTTGGAGGCATCACTCTGCACCAACAATCAAAAAGGGACACTGCATAACACTCTGAATAACAATAACGTGGTTTAATTTCACCCGTGAGAAAATCACATCACTGAAGTAGATGTTGTAATTCTGCTGCATGTTCAATAGTCTCAGGATGAGTCTTAAAACACAAACAGTGATGCAAATCTGTATGTAGATGCAAAAACAAAACACACACACAAATGTTTCTGTCTCGCTGAATCACTTTTACTTGCATTTTATAATGGGAAAAGGAGTACCAGCAGGTCCGGTGAGAATCAGAGGCATCTAGCGTGAAAGACAGTGTGATATAGTGTTGGAACTGGGCAAATATATCCTTATCAGGGGATATGAGGCAGTAATGTCTTCAAGGTAAAAAATATGGTTCAGGACTAAAAAGAGCTGAGAGGCATGAGAAATAACAGAGAATAATGTGGGTTTTTTGGGGGTTTTTTACACATGAGGCCCAAATCAATACACCAAGAAGAAATGGAGGGGCTCATTGTTGGAGAAACTCCCAATGAACAGAGAAACACAAAGAGAAAGGTCAGAAGTCACTGGCAAGGTGGAGGTCAACAGCTGAAGAGCCAGCGATGATGAGCGACGGTCCTGGTGTGAGTCAACCTATTTATCATTCTGCTCACAGTGGGCCTGCTGCTTGGGGATGACTGAGCACAATAAATTCACTGAACTGAGACTTCAAAATATCTTTTCATCTGCAGCCTTCTTAAAAAAAAACAGGCGACGTTAGATGAGGTGATTATGGGAGACAATAAAGGACACCTGGCACAGAGAGCGGCAACGACAGTTCACCCAGACAAGGGGGACTAAAATTGAAAAACTGGCAACAAAGCGAGAGTTGGCTGCAAACTACAGAAGCATCACAGGGAACACCGACACCCCACTTTCAATGGAAGGTGCCAACACCCCAATGCCACAGCAGGACAAAGCACAGTCAGCAGTTGCACCAGCCTCCTCCTGAAATAGCCCAATGTCACGGTTGCATTTTTAGAAAAAGCAGCGCAACGACCAGAAAAACTTTTTTATTTTTCATCCAATAACTTTTTCTCTCCTTTGAACAACGTGTAGGCAGTAAATGGTCTCCATCTGTCTCATTCTCGGCACTGTATGCTCTCAAACTCCCGGCAAGTTTGAGATCAACAGAAAATACATGTACACCTAGAAGTGAATTGATTACAAAAGAATCAGACAGTCAGATTGAAATTGCCAAATTATTCCCTTCATCGCATGTCAAACATTGGAAAATCTGATATTCTTCTCTCAAGAAATTCATTGACAAAGAAGCTGATGGCCATTTTTTTTCTCTTTTATTTATATCAAAGTCTGAATCAGAACACAAGATCAGAAAATCATAAGTAGGTAGTGGCCTGAAAAACCCTAATCGGAGCATCATTAAACACCATCACCAAACGTTTATCAAAAAATTTCAAAAGCAAACCATTGATTTGCCCCATTACACGGCTTAACTAATGAAAAATCTAACTTTAATCCACAGATGTAATGCAAACATGTTGACAGAGCTGTTGTCTGTAAGGGAATCAATACTCACAAAAGCTGGTTTCATAGTGGCTAGTGGGTCTGAGGCGTGCAAATCAAAAGTGAAGATAAAAAGTGCAGCGTGATAGCAGATAGTGACCCTCTCCCTCCGTCTCTGTCTGCAGCTCTACGTCTTCTTTTCTCTAAGCGCCGGCCCACACAATGTGCCCCCTTTGGATTGTCATCTCTCCAACCTGCATTAGCATGCGCTTTATGCACCCACCGTGTAAAACACACACGGCACAGTCACACTCTGAGCTTCTTAAATGGAGAAATGCAAAGGCCAGGACCTCATGCAAGTCTAATCTCCTTGTCTTGAAACCAGAGGCAGAGCATCCACAGATGTTTGCGTGTGCGTCATAAAAAAAGGAAAAGAGGGAGGTGAACAGATACAGAAAAGAAAAGAGCTGGAATATTTAGCAAAGCAGATTAAAAGGAGAGAAAGATGCTTTTTAAAGGGCTATGTAAATGCACCAGGGGGTGGGTTTGGCAGGGTCCTGTGAGACCCCCAGACCAAATGTTGTCAAATAGCTCTATAGAGAGTTGGGGAGCAGCCAGTCGTGACCAGAGACGGCTGTCACAGCAGCTTGGGCGCTCGCTGGTAGATGTGGTGATAAGGGCTGAAGAGAAGGCAAACAGAGCAAATAGAGAAGGGACTTCTCAAGTTTTCGACGACTTGGCCAGCATCATTAAAGAGAGTGCAGGCACGGCTATATCCAATCAAACTTTTACAACTTCCCTCACAGATTCCTCAGCACTAAATATAAATATTAAAAAGATTCCATCTTGACATGAGGGCTTTTACTCTTTGATTAAAAGAAAAAAATACAGGAAATGTTTGAGGATTTTGAGTACCGACCTCAAATGCACCTGAATCAATGTTTATGTGAGAAGAAACTTTCTTCTTACCAAAGTTGTACCCAATCCATAATTCACTCATTTCATTTAAAATTGTATTAAAAACAGAGTGAGAGAGAGAGAAAAAACATCATGGTATCTTTTTCCAGCAGAAAGGACAAAGTTGAACACTGTGGCTTGCTTCTTCAAAGCCTCCTTTCACAGGCAGCAGGCTTAAATTTTGTACGTTGCAGCTTAGAGCTTGTACATTTCAAAGTCACTCTTGCTGCCATATGCATGCAGATGTAAAGCTGTTGGTGTGGCTGACAGGCTGTTTCACGCAAACACAATCTGTAGGTTGCAACAGAGAAGCGTAGCAAGGAGCCTTGACGTTCATGACATCAATGGGGGCATATTATTTTTCCCCCTACAGGAACAAACTAACATTTTAGGTTTACATTCTACTTCACTGTTACTATAATGCTAAAACAATTCAGTTGTGCTGCCAATTTATTAGAGTACAAAAAACACTTGTGGGATAAATAAATAATTAGGGCAGAAATGTTCAAAGACTTCTGTTCTATGCAACTTTTACAAGCCCACTAGTTCCTGTGCTTGGTGGGCTGGCTTCATGTTTGCACAAGCGTCATTATAAAAGCAACAAGATGGCTTCAGGAATGTTATTAGCTGCAGAGGGTATCTGGGAGGAGCAGCGGCATCCAATAACCAAATAATGACACGGATGCCTTAATTATGTCACGCTCTTCGAAAAAGTACATCCCCTCTGGCAATGTAGGAGAAGTGTTTGTGAAACTATATAGTTGTGCTTTACAGTGAACTATCAGAAAGCAAGCCATTAAAGGTGGATGAAATGCTAATAATACAAAAAAAATGATGCAGAAAAGCCCCAAATCTTGAGTTTGTTACTCACCTGAAATGAAATAATTAGCTATATTTTTGGAAAAGTGTCCATTTTATGATTAGTTATTTTACAAAATTTCCAGCTAAGAACTAATTAAACTGAAATTTATTTAAACAGAAAAGCTCGTGAGTTGACCAGACACAGCTGTGTTTTATGATTCCACAGAGGCCTGTCACACAAGAATAACAAAGGTCACTTTTGTCTTTTCTATTTTAAATCTTTAACATTGCCAGTACTCAGATCAAGAGAAAATGTCCTTTGAAATCCATACCAATATAAAATGCAATGCACAAGGTTACCTTGACAGTGCAACAAGTCGGAATGAGCCACCCTGCCAAGATTTTACAATTCACGTCCAGAACAGGGAAGTGTTTCCTGTAAAAAGCCTTCCACTGGCCAGAGTTCATCCCAGAGTAACTAAAGTTGGAAGTGTTGACATGAGTATTTCCAGACAGCGCAAACACTGGGTCGAATTGCTGTCGTGCATAAATGCCCCTCAAAGACCACCTTCTCCTCTTCAGCAACAGCCTGCTGCACTGCGGCTGGCGTGCAGCTCTGAAATCCATCAGCCCGCAGGGAACTGCAGCTACAGTAAGGTAGCTTCTGGCAATCTATCACTGACAAATAATAAACTCACATTCACACCCAAGTGAGAAGTAAATAAGACATTTAAATGTAATGTCTACAGTGGGGGGACATTAACAGTTTATGTCAGTGCAAACAAAAATGATGCTGCAGCAACAGTGACGCCAACAGCTGGACTGTCTCAACATGCCTCCATTAGAAAGCTCTATTGATGATTACAGTTTGCACTGTAGTCCAGCAACCTGGATACAAACTTGTCCACAGCAGCAAAAACATTGCAACATAAAGTATTCTTTCAGCTATGTGTATGAATGTGTGCGTTACTGTTCCTGATCTAGCTCCACATATAGTAATGTATACACAACGGACTTATTTTTTTAAATTAAAAAAAACAACGTAGCTTTGCAAAATCCTTAAAACTAAATGCCATCAGAAGTCACTTATTTAGAAAACATTGCTATTTTATTGTTGAATATATTGCCATGACGTAACTGATTATGTAAAATAGTTTTTTTTAAAAAAGGATTGCTCCAAAACAATTAAAGGTAACCAAATGTTACATGCAAACAGCCCTTTTTGTGTGTGATACTGTGCACATTGGTGCTGCCAATAACTATTGTGATTTGATACACTATGCAGCTTTGCCACAGACGTTTGTTAGATAATCTCTGAACAAACAGCATCACAAAGACCAGGAAACACAACAAACAGGTCAGGGATAATGTTTAACGCAGTTAGGTTACAAAACATCATCCCAAATTTTGAAGATCTCACAAAACTGTTCCATAATCTCCTGAAAATGAAGAACACGACTTATTTGCAAACATATTAAAACATCACAATCCGCTTATACTTAGAAATGTGACAGGAAAATGGAGGTGAGTAAATATAGGGCAATCCTGCAGAAAAGACTTGTTAAGAAGTCACATAAATCACCACTGCAATGTGACAAAACATATATTAGGTCAAGATGCATGACTATTTCTGCTAGTCATGTTCTCCAAAGCCTAGCCATTTTCTATAGAATTCAGGAGTGATTACTGGGAAACAACTCGCAGATTATGCAGATTATGTGAAATTGTTCTAGAACAATGGTGCACAGAAACTTGCGCTAATGCAAGTTTCCCTGCATTAGGGCCCATAAACTTGACATTTTCAAATCAAAATTTATTACTTAACCAACTGCAATAGTATAGCTATTATCTCTAAATCTTTGATAAACCATAAATAAAACTCTTGAAGGAACATTTTTCCTCAAAGAAAGTTTAGTTTGTATGGTTAATGTTTTTCTTGTGAACTTTCTACTTTACGGTTTCCATGTCTCTACAAGGACTAGTCTTTTCTTTACACGGAAAGAAGTGAAGCGCTGATGTGAGTCTTTGATATTCTTAGTCTCATGTTCCAAATCTCTGTTTTATGTCTTTGCCTTTCAGCGTCTTGTTCATTTCATCCCCATCTTCTTGCCTTGCCCTCTCTAATCTTCTTTCACAGAAGCTCTCTTTAGCTCTTTAACCACATCCAGACAAAAAGCATTAAAGTGCAGAATGGATAGAAGGGGGATATATTTAGTTAGGAAAATCCACACGAGTCAGGACTGAGAAAGTACAATCAAATTGTAGCTTGAGAAAATGTTTCGCTTCAGAACTTGGGAAATATTAAATGTTTTATCATTTACATGCGCAAACAGATTTTGCATTAGCTGCTGTGTTTGCAGAAGGTTTGATCTCAAGATGTTTGAGCTCCCCTTGCAGCACGACAGGTGGCTAATCAAGCTGCTGTTTACAGATGATGTTTGAATTAATCTGTACAGCAGAATAAAAAAGCTGAACTCTGTATAACTTTACAAAGCAAAGACAGACAAGGAAATACAGACACAAGTAGCATAATTATCCATTTAAATCAAGTTCCAAATTAAGATTATTCATATGTTAACAAACAATGCGTAGCCATAATATGCATTAAAAAGTCTTTTCTGAGAGCAGATGCTTACCTCGTCCCATTCTGAGGTGAAGGAGGGAGACTTCTCCAGCCTCTTTTTGCCGGTGCTACAGTTAGAAACAGACTCGCTCCGGTTCCCCAGCCCCCCTTCCTCCTCACCGGGAGGCGACACGAGCAAGTCAGAGTCGGATTTGGAGAGGCTGCGGGCCAGCTTCAGGTCGCCCGGAGGGCGCATCCTGACGCCAGATCCTGCTCCCGCCGCGGCGTCCCTGGGCTCCTTGTTCACAGTGGCATAAATCGCTTTTGGATCGCAGTCCGTCAGGATGGCGGCCATGCTGGGTCGGCAAGGGGAACGCGAAGCAGCCGGTGGCTCCTCTTTCCCTTTGGCGGGTTTCCTTGTTTCCGACTGGCCTTGGTTGGGCGGCAGAACACCTGGAAGACTGAAGGCGTCCTCACGGCTGTCGACGACGGGAGAGGATCCGTGCAAGAGGCCAGTGAACTGCTCTGGGACACCTGCTGCCTGATCCTGGCTTGGCTGGGAGTTATCTGAACACAGAGGGGAGAAAAAAAAGGAAGAAAGGCAGCTTGAAAGAGCTAGAAAGTGGACTTCACTCTGAAGAACAGAAGGCTAATAAGAAACCACCCACACAAACCCTGAAACAGATCTGCAATTGTTTCCTACCACGAGTAACGGAGGGAAGAAGAGGGAGAGAGAAGAGACGAACAGGGAAAGGGCGTTTGTTGGCAGGAGAAACGAGCGAATTCCAAAGCCAGCTTGTAGCCGTCTGACAGCAATCACAGGCTGCCTGCGTTTTGTAACAGAGAGTTGAAGCAAGTCATCGCAGTGAGCTGCTTCACGTCAACCAGGATGTTAGGTCAGCTTCCCCAGCTAGGAATCCCTCCAAACCACTAAATCATTTCTTTATGCAAACCTACACACATTTAATGCTGCAATAAAATGAAGAGAAAAACTTACAGTGGCAGTCCTTAGCGGAATAGCAAACTCTCAAAGAGATTGAAAGCAAAGACAATTAGATTTTCCCCCCTCCTTCTGCTGAAGGAATTACTGCTTCCTAAGCTTCTTTTCCCACAATCAAATCTACCACAACTCAACTGTGCCTTCTTGAGAAACAAACAAACCCCAAGAGAACAAAACCCGCTGTTCTGGACCCGGTTCTACAGTCGTCCTCTTCTCTAACGTAGCGATGCGTGCCGCCGTCTGATGCCTTCACCGGCCGTCCTCTGCGTCTTCTGGCTTCTAATTCTAGACCCTCAGGGTGGCTCAGGAATGGAAATTTGAATCACCCTATCCTCTAGCAGCCAGACTCCTGATAATTAGTGCAGTGACACATGCTGTGGGAGCATGTGTGTGTGTGTGTGTGTGGGCTCTGCTGGGGTGACAGGGTCGGGGTGTTTGGTGACAGCGAATCTGGGGCAGCAGAACCGCAGGAAAGAAACAACCCGGTGCAGTCGGCGTGCTTCGGTCCAACACAAAACGTGCAAACTCGATTAAAATAAACAGAATCCAACTGAGCTCACCGATGTTCATCTGTACAGTTTCAGGGACCATTTGCAGTGAGGGAGTGAACTGAACAACACCCTGACACACAGAAAAAGAGTGTGTGGGGGAGTTTTTGCATGTGCTCGTTGTAAGGGGTGAGCAAGTGTTCCGTACACATATCGAAATCACAACCAAACACCCACGCTCTCCTTGGCAGCTGGAGGAGTGTGAACGCCCAATGAGCACATCAGTGTGAACCCAGAGGGCCCACGTGGTGTTAGCCCTGGCAGGGAGTTAAACACACACACACAATCAGATGATAAAGCAGTGTTTAGCACAAGGGTGAGGTCACCGCAGAGGTGGGATGTGTGTTTTACATGGCAACATCGACCCTGCTAATATCTGACTAATGATGTCATGTTTGGAGGCAGCACTGGCCATCTGTATCGTTCCAAAGTGGAAAAACGTGCTCTGTTTTTAGTTTAAATTCAAAGACATTCATTCATTTGAGTTAGTCACTGTGACACTTCAGACATGTGGACGTTATTAAAGCTACTAAAGACCTCTGTTCACAATTCCTGCAAGAAATAAAAACAACAATTACCCCTTTCCTGAAATTCTAATGAAATAAGACTTATTTCTTCAAAGAGTGTCTTTTATCCTACAGTTAAATCTGGTGGTGTAAAATCCAGACCAATCCTGAACTTATGACTGGAGAAAAGATTAACCTTTCACTTAGAGAAAAACCCTAAACATGCAACTACTGTAGAGCTGTAAAAGGACAGTTTACATCATAGAATAATGTGTTAGAATGGCCCTGTCAAAGTTCAGATCTAAATCCATTTCATGATTTAGAAATCATTTCTAAATCATGAAATGATTTTAAAAATCATGTTCTCAGCGCATCTCTATCAAATGTAACAGATCTTAGGCTATTTGGCACAAATAACCACACTTATGTTTCTTTTTTATATGTAAAAAAGAAAAAAAAAAACATGATTGATTTTATTTTTTGTGTTGTACGGTGACAAGCTGTAAAAATGTCCAACTGGTATAAATACTTCTACCAGGAACTGTAGGTTGGAATGATACGGCAACAAGTGGCCAAAAGCTGCAAATCAACCAAAAAATCCATATTGACCAAACTGTTTGTGTCTGTGTACAACAGTACAGTACAAGTCCAGGTTTATGAATCACTATCTGTGCAGTACATCCTCTGGGAGCACCAAAAACAAAACATGTATCACTGGAAATCTATTAGGAACCACAATATTCCTGCTGAGAACAGCAATGTGTTTTTGACAGAAGATAAACTCGGTCACATTGCTGATCCTGCAGATGTCCTCCACCAGCCACACCAAGAGCTGTGGTTTGTTCCCTGAAGTCAGACAGATGAACCTTACCAGCAGCTACACATCCAGGTGAGCAGTGGAACTAAGGTCCATCTTATAAAATATATAAACAAGAAGCAAAAACTTGCATAAAAGGCAACAAAGGAAGAAAAATCACATAAAGGACAGTTGTAATAGTGAGTTAATTTGTGTTTTTTGTGGCTTTAATACCAGAAACAGAAGGAGGAAAGATACCTCTGTACCTTGTTATAACCAGGATTCCCTTTGCTTCCTCTTCTAATATAAAAAAAGGTTCAAGAATCTTAACAGAACATGATAAGACATCTGAGAAGTTAGGATGGTTTGCAAATGTATTTTAACTGAAAACAATTATGTAGAAGATTAAACTAACAAATGTATCTCCCACAAATTACATTGAGTTTTAAATGATTAGGTCTAAACGTAGAATGAACATTCAATGATGAGTCTGAAGCACAAAAGCTATTTAAAGATGAAAGTAGGGATGCCAGCTGCCGATCTGGATTATTAATCTTAGAAATTATGGAAGAATTAACTTCTTTTACTAACTGATAATAAACACCATCAACATTAAATTTCAGAAAAATCTAGTGTTCAGAAAAAACAAAAATTCAATCAGCCTCACATTTCCAAATATTATTTCTATTATACATTCTTTCAGCTAAAAACGCTAAATCCATGTTAACGTGTCAACCTTGTAATAACTGAGAAAACCATGTGTCCATTATACTTTCTAAAACCTACACTCTGTTACTTTGGTTTCTATAAAATCCAAAAGGAATACATAAAACTTTGATGAGGTAACATGTCAAAAAGTAAAGCAAAAACTTTGAGGGATATGAAAATTTTTGCAAGGCTGCATATGTATCCAACATCCCTCATCCTCATCTCTGCTCCACACTCGCCCAGATAAAGTAGTACATCCAGATTTAAGGCGAGACGTGGATCTCAGAACGGAATGTCACAATCTGATCAAGAATTCAGTTTCATATTGGCAGTGAAAGGAGCCTTGCCCATTTGCCAGAGCACATCAGTCAGCTTGCTCCCAATGGGGAAAATCCGCTCTGCTGCCCGAGAACGCCAATTGTGCATTCCATCGGTGAGCCTAATGCAAGCCAGCCCATCTCGGATGCATCGAACTCAAATGCATCTCTCCGGTTTCATCGACGTGCTTGGCTGGTGGCTTTCAGGTCCAGCGGGTCGGGAGGATCTTTTCTTACCCTCGCAGCAGTAAACAGCCAGGGCTGTTGCACCTTATTTGGTAATTACAATCAGAGGACTCACCTCCTGGTGCTCGTGGAGCGATCCGGGCAAGAGGGTGTAGGCTGTCTGCCGTCTTACTTGGGGGTTTGAGGTCATTGGGGGGCACAGAGGATTTGCGCTAAAAGAAGATACAATCAAACGTTTAGTCACGGCTGCTAACTTTCAAAGAATTCCTGTGCAGAGGGCAATCAATCATATTATCTGTAAGAGACTAATCCTCGCCCTGTCCTAACATTAAATACATCATCGTAATAGGACCGATTTAAGAACCGATGACACCAGACAGCTGAAGACACATCTATATTATGAGGAGCAGATGGGGCTGTAGCTGAGTGGCAACAACAAGCAGAACATGTTACCTGAATGATTAAAACTGGGATTAATACTATCAATGTAATAAATCAAGGGGTCTCACATACTGAGTTCAATTCTTCTCCATCTGAGGACATGACTTGGTCTTTTAACAAGAGGTTAGCAATTATCTTGACATGAAAAGGTTACATTTAAATTGTATGGCTCTTTCAGTGGAAGAAGGTCTGGTCTCAGCTCTGCTAATAAATGTTTAATTTTTCATTTTAAGACAGATTAAAGCTTACTCTTGTTCTGTACTGTTTTAGAGTGGCAGAAAGGTATAAAGTTTTTGCACCAAGAGATATTTTCAAAACTTCTTATGGCTTTAACACTCATTGAAACAATGCATCATTGTTGGACTGCAATAAGCTTTAGCAAATTATGTAAGTAGAATGCATTCAGGTTTCCGTGCCATAATAAGATTTAGAAAAAGTTGTTCTGTGCAGCACAAAAGTTGTACAAGATAAAGCAGTATGGTGGTAAAGTTCCTTAAAAACTAAAACCAAGTTGTCATAAATCCTTTACAAGAAGAAAATGTTAAAAAATAATTTTCCATAGAAGTGTAATCTTGGAAAAATAACAAAATTTATTTTATCATTTGCCATATCTAACAAATTAGGAAACATTGCTACAGGGTAGCTGCTGTGGCAAGGAAACTTTTCTATTTTTCCAGTACAGCCTGCTGCTACATAGTTGTAATCTAGGAGTTGTTAATATCCAAGTCTCAATATATTTGTTTTTCAAGACTTTTCCCAGACATGATATAAAGCAAGACAGGCCCCATTTTATTAAAGCAAAATTGAGCACATGTTGCATGCAGAGGGAAAACGTTAAGCACGGAAAAACGATGGTAGGCAAAATCATTACCTGAGGTAGGATACTGTTGGAAGACTGTGTAGAGGCATTCTCATCTGAGGAGGCAGAAAACAGAGTAAGAAAGGAGGATTTATTCTAAAATACAGAGTACCTCTAGTTCTGACTGTCAGAAGAAACTTTGTGCAGAGCATAACGGAAATGAAATATGTTTTATGCATAGTGACATTATCTGCATGTCAGTCTGCGTTTACATTGATCGAACTGCCAGCTGAGCAGAGTGCATAGATGATAAAATGGTTCTAAAGCAGATAGAAAAACTACTTACTCAACTGTTCAGCTCAAAAATGATGTTCCTTTATTTTTTTTTAAACACCATGATAGCAGAAACACAATTACACTCAAACTGGGGACATTGTACAAATGGTTAGGTGCAGGTGAGCCAGACGGTTTTCTGTTTCATACTTTGTGCAAATTCAAAAGGTTACATATATTGTGGCTGCTGATCTGAATAAAGATGCATCCTGGCTCACACAATTGCAAGAGATCTTGAATTAAACAGAGTAAACAAACTTCTGAAATGTTCCCCAAAAAAACTGAGCACAAACATACCACTTAAACATCAACAAACTAATGGGGAAAGTAGATTTAATCTTCCAATCTTCCTCCCTCTGGATTAGACTAAAAGCTCACAATTACCTTTATTGGACTGGGACTCCAGATTGGGCGGTGGGACTTTGGTTTCTGCGGTCAGCAGCAACTCGTATGTGTGATCCTCCTGTACCTCTGCTGGCTCTCTCCTCTGATCGGTGCTACTACCTAAATAAAGAACCTACAGAAAAAAGAAAACAGAACTCTTGAGAAGGTGTGATGTGTTGTATCTAAATGACACAGATATTGGGGAAAGTTACCAGCTGAGCTTCCAGCTGATCATGAAGCGAACAGAAGAATAAATTGTTCTGAAGTTTGTTCCATTTGCCAGAGATATTAATATATTTCTCTTCATGTTGTTCTTGGAGTCACCCAGAGGTCAGTATTGGACCCAAATATATTTACTATGTATCATTAAATAGCTGTGCATGAAGTTATTCAACTGCATGCAGAATAAAGGTTTGTTCTGCATCCTGATTATACATGTTAAGGGAAAATATTAATTAGCTACTTAAGGCTAAAAAACAGAAAATCTGGTTTAACAGAAATAAATTATTACTTGGAAATAAATAAAATGATGGCACCTGTTAACCAAAAAAACAAATATTCAAAAACAGCTATGAAGAGATGGGATCAATTTTGAGAAAGCAGCTGAAAACAAATCCTTTGGGCTTTCATTAGACAAAAAACTCAACTGAAAGCCTGACACAGATAAAGCATATCAAGTTTTCGCTAAAGGATAAAACCAGAATAAAATTCACATTTTCGACAAATGTTATTTTCAAAATAGTGCATTGCGGAAGTTTAAATTATGGTAGAAAAACATGATGCTCATGAAGTGAAGGTTTTAGGGAGTTGTGACGGTCACTGGCTTTTGTTGAGAATGTTTATTCATTTTATGCAGACAATACTATAGCTAGGAGGTGGGATTTCATACATGTACACTTGATAACACTTTCAAATATGTAAAAGAATCAAAGATTTCCTCTTAATCATTGTTTTTAATTCTGATTATATTTACTATAACTTGTTAGAACATATTTTTATGATTATTATGTACATATGCAAATACAGATCATATAAAAAAAAAGTTAAGGTGTTAAACTACAATTCACCATACCTCTGAGCTCATCTCTTCTTCATGACCTGGGGCAACATGTGATGAGTGAGTAACACGATCTTTCTGTAAAAAAAAAATACATTGTCTTGTAATATTTGGAAACTATCGTTTTTATTCAAGATAATTGCTAAGGAGTATACAATTAAAATAGTGATGTTAACAGAACCATTCACAGGATGTTCATAAGCTCAGTTAGACACAAAGTGAAGAATCATCTCCCTCTAGTGGAGGTTTTGGACTTATAAACGTGTGTGTGTTGTTTTATTTTGTGTTAGTGTGACGGTGGGATCAGCTGCAATAATGCCAACCTTGCCAACTTCACTGTCTGGCCGTCCTGAGTCCCTGTCGGAGGACTTGCCACTAGTGAGGCTGTCTAAAGAGTGGCATGATGTGGCTTCAAACAGAGCTTCATAGGGGCTCTCCTCCTCGGGCCCCAGGGCCAGCCCTGATATGAGCTCCGTCACTTTGTCCAGATTACCTGGAGGACAGATTGGAATTATTTTAAACTGCTATGCTGCTAAAACAGAAGCACCAGGTTTTCTGAGAACATTTTGATAAAATATCACCTTTCTTCCTCGGGCTGGGGCTCTCCTGAGGCGGAGGAATGGGCGGAGGAGGAAGTTCAATGTCCGGGGGTTTTCCAGTCTTGTGCTCTATAGCAAATAGAAGATTATATCACAGTGAAATCAAATGGTACTTTCCCTGCATCTCTCTGTTGCACATTTGGACTTTACCCAGGATGAGTGCAGCTATTTCTCTGCTTTTCTGGGATGGCATGTCTTTGACAGTGTCCAGCGCTGTCAGTCCCTTTTGGTCAAAAATATTTACATCGATACCTGTAAAAACAATAAATTCACTCTTTTAGCTTGTTCACATTTTGTTATCTTAGTATGCCACAAACTTTCATTTGGTTTGGATTATGTTTGGGAAACTCCAAGTAGTCCATAATTGCAAGTGGAAATCAATTTTCAGATTTTGATTAGGCTTTAGGTTGGAACTTTAACTTAACATATTTATATCTTGATTGAAACCATCAGCTGATTGTTTAGGGTTGTGGTTTTGGTTTTCTTCCTGAACTGCCTTGTGTTTAGTTCCATTTATCTTCCCATCACTTCCGACCAGATTTTCTGTCCATGCTGAAGGACACCACAGCATGGTCCTGCCACCACCAGGGTAATGTGAACTGTTAGTTTTGAATGTAGGCCAGCAAGTAAAATATTCAAATATTCTTCCAAACGTTGGTGTTTCCCATACATGCCTTGCGGAAAACTGCAAGACTTGAGTTTTCAGCAAGGCAAGGCAAGAGTTTCTTCTACAAATGGCTTCCTTCTTGCTACTCTTCAGTAAAGGCAAGATTAGTGAAGTGCATAAATGAGAGTTGGTTTGTCAACAGAATCCTCTGCAGATATTGTATATTTCTACTAGAGTTACTGTAACCCCTATAGCTTCTTTGATTGATGCTCTACTTGTCTGTCAGTTTATGTGGATGGACATTCTTCTGAAGGTTTAAATTTTTTAAAGTTTACATTAAAGCTTGGCTATAGTTTTATAACTAAACCCAGCTTTACATCTCTTCAAAACTTTATGTCTGATCCATCTGCTGTGTTCTTTGGTCTTGAGGATTTTCTTTGTTCACTAAAAAAAACATTTCAGTCCTTTACACAACATCTGGTTTTATACTGAACTTAAATAAAACACATGTGAACACTGTTTATTGCTAATTAATTTGAAGGCAGCTTGACTTTGTTTTGAGTGACATGTACTGGATACAAATGCACAACAAAGCTCAGTTTTTTTTATTTGTAAATGGTCTGAAAAATGATCAGACCATGTTTCAGACCACTTCCCAATTCTGCTCTTCTTTGAGTTGTCGTTTCACATAAAATCCCCATAAAATAAACTGAAGTTTGTTAGAACAAGACAATAAATGAAAATGTAATTTCACTTACCATTTCATTTAAAAATATGAAAAGGTAATAATGCATTTTTATGAAATGTATGGATTATGAACACCAACCTGCACTGAGTAGTTTCTGTACCACAGCTCTCTTCCCAAACAAGGCGGCTTCGTGGAGGGCACTGCCTTTCTCTGTCTGTATGGCGGGGAAAAAAGCTCATAAGAGGAAGGAAAAAAAGAAGAAATTCAACCTGATAAATCTGACATTCAAATGCAATATGAAAAATAAGGAGTTTGTTCACTTCCTTCATTCCCCAGTTGAGTCAACCAGCCTAGTTACAGCAACAAGAGTTGAGTAATACAAACCATGTTTGGCAACAACCAGATTTTACTGTCAACCAACCAATTTGAAGTTTAAAGACAATTATGTGGTTGAAAAGTAAAAGTGGATCATTTTCCAGCTCACAGGGCTGTGCTAATTGAAACCTGCAGGATGCTAGAGCCTGGAGGATTCTAAACAGATCCAAAATCCTTGACTTTAAAAGGAAAGGAGGGGGAAGTCAATCCAGGCAGATGGGAGTCACAGTGTGATCCTGAGACACAGCCTGAGGCTTCACCACCAGGAGAAAGATTGGCTCTGAACTCATATCATAACGGTTCATATGCAAGCTGAGAGATTAGGAGTTTTATTTTTAATCTAGGGGCTTTAGAGGGAGAACTTGCACAACATGATCTAATTTATTAAGAAACATTTGAAAAGAGAAGCTGCTACACATGTGGTGGTAAAAAAAAAATGCAGAACGTACCTCATAGTTGATGTCCATGCCAGCATCCAGCAGCACCTCCACCACAGACAGGTGTCCGTTCCGAGAGGCCAGGTGCAGAGGTGTGTGTTTCTTTGTGTTGCAGCTGAGCAGGTTGGGGTGGGCGCTGAGCAGCAGCTTGACCACCTCCAGACGACCGTACAGTGCGGCCAGATCCAATGGGGTCTCGAACTTGTAGTTCCTCATGGTGGGGTCCGTCAGTTCGTCTAACAGCAGGCGCACCACCTGGGTGTGGCCGTACTGGGCGGCACAGTGCAGCGGCGTCTCGTTGTCGTTGTTCTGTTGGGACGTCAAGCAGAACAGTGAGACTTGAGGGAAAAGTAACACACACACAATGGAAGATGCAAAGCCCTCCACAGCAGTAGAATAAAAAGGTTGTTAAAAAAGTGACAACCCTAAGGAAACCCACAGAAAACCTGGAGGTAGAGTCGGGAGAAGCTTCACTCAGACCACATGCATGGACTAATGAAGGAAGGTAGTGGGGACAACTGCCTGGGGCAGCAGGGTGCGAACAGACAGGTTGGAATAAAAAGAGACGAGGGATCAGAACACACTAAGGAATGAGGCACTTTTCCTAGCTGGTCTTGCTGTTCAGGTTCATGAATGTCTGTGTCTTTTAAGCAGTATAGTGGGTGGACCATTAATCGGCACATTCCCTGGATCATCCTGGGTCCTCCCTTCTTTACTCTCCTATTCTGCTCAGCCTTCAGAGCTTTGTTTAAAGCAGTGGTGTCCAGAGTTTGGTAGGAACTGGTTTCACAGATTTACTTGAGTAAGTTTTGAGGGAAAAATAGTACTTTCAGTAGTATTTCTACTATGTTGTACTTTATGCTTCGAACAGCTTCACTGCATGAAGAACAAGCTTGTTCTAACCAAAAATTCACCAGACAGACAAACACCTGTGGGTTTTGTTAGTGTTTTATGAATTTTATATTGAACCAAATTTATTTGGAAAAATGCTTACTTTGCCTGATTTTGGTCATTTGTAATTATGTCATTTATATGACTAAGTTTTTATTTTGACTCTTAAAATTTCAACATTTACACATAACATTATGTTTTGGTCCGTCTGATGATGCAACTTTTAAATATTAAATAAGTACCTGCGTAGCCTTTTTACAAAATACTTTTTACTATTACTGGAGTCATTTCTTGTATGGCTATGTTGAAGTATTCCTACCCTTTCTTCAGTACAATTTTTTGGGTACTCTACACACCTACGGTGTCTAGACTTTTTCACAAAGGTTTTTTTTTTTGTTTTTTTTCTCCCCACTTTCTCACATCTTTGACAGGAGAGCCAATAAAAAAAACCTTTAAACTGTCATCTTAAGGAACCTCAACAATTGTACATATTGCATAATGCAGCTGATTCACTGGATGAGAAAGCTTTTAAGGATTCCTCCTTAAAAGCAACAAAAAAAATCTGTCCACACAGTCATAGTTCATTTTGTCTCAAAGGAAAAGATTATTTAGGACTTTAAATTATCTGTGAAGTAAACAGGCGAGTGGACTGAGCAGCAATTAAAAGCACTGATTACAACATTAACTCACTAAATGGTGTAGATTGGATCTAATGACTTGCATGTAGCGGTAAGATCGATGTCCATTAGACATGAGAACCTCCAGGCCTGCTGGTGATCCTTAACATGAGCAGCCAGCAGGGGGCAACACAATTCAATCAACAATCCCAGCAGTGAGAGAATAGATAGACAGGTCTGAATTAAAGAGGTTGTCTTTGTTTGTTTATTTGTTTTTTGGCAAACAAGCAGTAAAAAAACAAACAAAACAAAAAAGTAAAGCGTTGCAAAATGTTTCCTGATTATCTGGAAAATGATCTCTACGGCCCTGCTGTTCTTATTGAAATATGTTGTCAACTGTTGGGCGTGGCAAAAAATTCCTGCCGTTGTGGAGCCACATGCTTTGAGTGGCAGTCATTCCAGACATACAGAGCTACCTTCAAAGGCCCGACAGCTGGTGTGAGAAAACCCCACATGGACATGTACGATGCCAGTTTGGGTGACTCTCAGAGGAGCAGGCCAGCTGTGCCACTGTAAGCAGGCCACGAAGGGGAGCAGAGGGGGACTAAGGACGCGGTTTATAGGACAGGTGTTACCCACTCATTGAATGATACTTTGACAAAACCGTGGCATAAGATGGACCCAGTAGGGATGTTCCTATGCAGGTAAAGAGGACGAAAGAGTACTGGTTAAGGAAGGTCAGATTGATCTAAAGAAAAAGAGGTACTTCTTTGAGAAACTTATCAACACCTGCCTATCAAAGGAGAACTACGGTGGCCGACAGGTGCAAATGCGCAGCAAAAGAGAAAACATGCAAACAAAAAAAAAAGACACGCGCACAAATTAAATGCAGCAAACAAAAAAGAGAGATGCAAACACCCCCGAATGAAATGCAGCAAACAAAAACGAAAACACCCCCGAATGAAATGCAGCAAACAAAAACGAAAACA